>PVKS010021100.1:0-29912 GCA_004027875.1 Aplodontia rufa | reverse complement strand
TGTGACTCTGGCTTGAACCCGGGTCTTCGCACATGCCAGGCAAGTGCTGTAACCACCGAGCCACTGCTCCAGCCTCGGAAAATTCTATTCTTGTTGCTTATTTATAATTCACACCGTCTGTATCGTCTGTATGTTCCTTTCCCTAGGTGTGAGTGATGATCTTGCCCAAACAGTCCAACTTTCTAACTATCCAAGACAAACCAAAGCGGCCAAATACAAATAGAAGAGAACAGCAGCAAGAAAGCGAAACAAGGAAATGTCCAAATTCTCACCTCTGTCCTCCTCTTGAGGCATGAGGGTTCCTTTTTAGAATAGACATTTCAAGTGAGGGCCACAGAAGGAAGGAAGTGAGATCAGGAAAAGTTGCTTCCTCCAACTCACCTCTTCCAGGAGGGACTGCAGCAGGCCCTGGGCGCTGCAGATACCAGTAGGCTGGGCTTGATTCTTCCCCCTTCTTTCCCTTTGTTCTTGGGTTTACCCCAGAAAATGTCAAGTACAGCATGATTTCTTTCTGAGATGGCCAAGAAGAAAATTTAAGGAAATTATACGATCTTGAGTCTAGTCCCAACGCAGCCACTCAGAAGCAATGTGATTTGGGGGCAAGGAACCCTAGGACTCAGTTTCTCCATGTGAAATGAAAAGCAGAGCCACCTAAATGGTCCCTAAAGTCCCATCTGACTCTAACATTGCATGGCTCTGGTTTCTCAGAGATTTATCTTACTCTGCTGAACTAGAACCTTCTTGGAGAATTAAAAAAACAAAACAAAACAGAGATACCAACTTTGGATTAGCTGAAGCTGGAAGTCTGGAGCACTCTTAGGGATATCTCTTCCCTTCCATAATTAAAAATCTTTAGAATTATTGTTTAAACTTAATTATTGAACTAGTTTGAAGTTAATTAAGAAATATATTGGCGCTCAGTTCTTGCTAGTTCCAAGATGACCAAGGTTTTAAATATTTAACATGTAAATATTGTGATTCAGATAAACATAACTTTATGAACAAGGAAGTCCAGGAGATTAAAACCTAGGAAGAGCTTGCTGCTACTGGGTCACACTGTGGGTTGTGCACCCTTGGGAGCCTACATTCATTGCTTGAGACGAGAGACTGTTGAAGGACACACAGTTCTGCTTCTACTGATTTCCCTGCACTGTTTTTCCTTTCTGTTGCTCTTTTAAAAATTCTATGCCTGGGGCTGGAGTGGTGGCTCAGTGGTTACAGCATTTGCCAGGCATGCGTGAGGACCAGGGGTTCAAACCTCAGCACCACATACACAACTAAATGTCAGAGAAACAAAGGCCAGATGGAAAATAATTTTTTTCTCTCTCCTTTAAAAAGAAAATTCTATGCTTCTATTTGGAGAGCCTGCTCCGAAATATCCACATGTTTTTTGGTACCCCACTAAACTGGATTCAGAGCCTTGGCATAGGTACTTTAGCTAGCACAGTACACAAGAATCTCAGATTTTAGTGCAACTGGGTGCCACCCTGTTTTCAATGTATTACCTCCAAACTTTCTTAGTTGCCCACCCTGGGAAAATGTGGAGAGCCAGCCTCATGCTTCCTTTGCCAGCTGGCAACAGGTCAAGCTTTGTTAGAAGGCACTGGACAGACTGTTGCAGGAGGAAGGGGTTTCTTCTGGTGCAAGTGGCTGGCTTGTCTCTTGTACCTGGCGGTGCTTCTCTGGCACCTGGTTTCCATGGTACCCTCACCTTCCTCAGCACCCAGCACCTACACTGTGCATAGTTGGCTACACCCAGTGGCCTGCAGCCTTCTCCAGCCCCCAGGAAGCTTGAACTCTTACACATGCCATCCCATGTCCCAGAGAGAGCACTCTGTGAGCAGCTGTCTCTGGTATCCGAAGGTAGATATCCAGCAAGTGCCTCTGCTTGGCACCGAGCAGCGTCCTTGCCATCTGCTGAGCTGTGCCCATGTCCTCCAGGTATGATCTGGATCTCAACCTCCAGTGTGGGGTGGGCGGCGAGAGGACTCTTCCTTGGGCTCTCTACATGTGCCCTGACAGTTCCTTGAGGTTCTGTTTACCTGTTTATCTACTACTAGTAGGTACTAGCCAGTCCTCCATTATTCCAATCCTATCTTAGAATTAATAATCCTTTGTATTAAACTTTTCTAATTCAAATTCATGTGATTTCTTTCTCATTATTGGACCCTGACTGATATACATCACAAAATGAAAGTTTTAAAATATCTATGGAAAGAAAGAGATTGTAATCTTGAACAAGCATGGTTAAGAGGATGATTGATTAATCGGGTGGTTAGTCTTGGTTCATTGTACTGATGTGTAGTAGTTTGTTGGGGTTGCCATAACAAAATTCCACAGACTGTTTCTTAAACAATATTTATTTTTTCACGTTTTCTGAGGCTAGAAGTCCAAAGGCAAGGGGTCAGGAGGTTTGGTCTCCCCTGAGGCCAATCTCCTCACCTTGCAGATGTCCACCCTCCCACTCCGTCCTCCCATGCTGTTCACTATGTGCACGTGTCCCTGGTGTCTTTCCGTGTTCCCAAATTCACTCTTCCTATGACAATTGCAGTCATGTTGGATTGGGACCTACAGTTACAGCTTTATTTTAACTTAGTCATCTCTTGAAAGCCCGTCTCCAAATATAATGACATTCTGAGGCCCTGCAGAGCTTCAACATATGAATATTGGGGGAGGGAACACAATTCAGTCCACATTGTGGAACTTATTTCCTAACTTAGGTATGCAATATCATGTAGAAATAATTCTGTGTAAGTGAGAAGATCATCAGTTGTGGCTTTGGAAGACCTGATTTGGTGTAGTCTCTGTTTCCTCATCAGCCAAGGGCATGATGGGGATTTAATGAGCTCATGCACATGAAGGTGCTTTAAAACCTACGGAGGACTTTATAAAACTGGAGTATTCCTTGGTAGGTGTATGAAATCACACATTTTAAAGAAACCCTCTCATTACTTTTCTCACTTGATACTTAAAGAAAGTCAGCTGCCAACCTATTAAATAAGTGTTAAGTATAAATGCTTTGTATAGCCAGAAAGATCTCTTTGGTTTATTAGAAAAGGAAAATTTCTCTGACCTCACAACTGTCTCTGTGCATGCCAGGCAATCCTGTTCAAACCCAAACTTTGAATTAATTATTGTATCTTCTTTTTGTTTTCTCTTTCTCTGCAGAAGTAGTAAAGCACGTGTTTAAAGCCTTATGGACTCATTTAATTGACTCAGCCCTTGGTTTTGGAAAAGATGGAGATTTCTGGTCTTCAGAATTTTGGCCAGCAATTTTTTTGGCAATTTCTATATTCCCTTATGGAAGGAGAGGAAAGAAACTGTGACCTGGTGCTCATTTTTCTCCCATATCATGGCCACTCTCTGCCAAGTACTTTAGTATTTGCAGTCATCTTTCACAGTGAAAAACTGAGGTGCCTAATCCCATTGCTTAGGTCCTTGAGGAAAAGAAACTCATTTGTGGAGGTGCTTTACGTACAAAGCATCTTTCACACATTTCCTAGGAAACAAATATGAAAATTCAACCTATTTTCCAGATAAGGAAACTGAGGCTCATGGTAGACCAGAGAGCAGAACCCAGACCCACCCGCTCCTGCTTGTCTTATCACCTCCTTTGTTAGCCAGAAATTATTCTCAATGGCCTCGATCTAATAGTGCTATTAGTGGTATAACTGTCATTAGGTTAAAGTAATTAACAGTTAACTCTAACAGAGCTTGAACTAATAAAACTCTCCAGGGATGGGTTGCATAAGAATTCTCAAGCCATATCATCAATATTACAAATTAAGGGCTGGGTTACAAAAACATCTATTTTGGCAAATATTCAACCACAGGCTGCAATAGCAGTGATTGGCCATTAGCCTCTGTGCATATATAATCATCGCCGGCGATGTTTGCCCTGCTGCCTTTTGGGCTCTGCCTGCGCCATCTGTGTATGCACCAACTTAATCTGCAGCGCTAGTTATGCTCACGTATTTATCTAGTAAAGGAGAGTGCACTTGCGATAACTGTTTGTTTTCTAATTTTTATATCAAATTCAACAGCTGAAAAATAGCCTACTTTTGTTATTTTAAATGTAGACTCTTTCGAGTTGGTGCTACATCTTTAAAAAGGCCTGATGCTTATTGCTCCATAAGCTTCACTTTGAAATCTTGTTAGAAAAGTGTTCTCATTTCAAAAGGAAAACAGAAAGAGACTCCAATCAAATGTTACAGCAAATGAACAGGCAAGCCAAGAGGTTCCAAGAAGGAGTGAAGGACACCATTGCTTTAGTGGTGGGAGGGAGGAAATGACATCAGGTGGGACCGTTTGCTAGGGGCGGTGTGCTTCTGGGTGTCCCCTGGAGTGCTTCCCTCATGGGGTTTTGCAGCGACATCAGTATTGGGCTTCACCCCTGGAGAGTAAGGTTTTTGCAATCGGGAGTGGTTTTACTCATCTTTTTCTCTTATTCTGCATCTTGACTCATCTGTCTTTGTGTGGACCATCGCCACCTCTAATTGGACCCTCATGGTGACTTGTAGAGGAACCCCCTTCCTTCCAGCCTCCACAGCATGGCCTCCTATCCACACAGTAGTGAGAACCCCTCCTGCAGCTTCTCCAGTTGATGCCAGAGCTCCCCAGATGCCATCTGAACTCCATCACTAACATCCAAGCCTTGCTTACAAAACTTACCCCTAACCAAATCCTTTGTCAACTTGTGTTTCCCACCATCTCCACTCTTTCCCCGCTCCCACTCCCTGAAGCCTAGGAAGGAAATAAACAGGGGGATGGGATAGAGAGGACCATGAGGTCGGGGGACATCATCAGACTGAGTGGTCCAAGAGGCCTCTCTGAGCGGGTGGCATGTGATGGCACATATGGGAACTGACCATGTGGAGAAGTAGGAGGCAAATCAGAAGCTCATGTGGAAAGACGGGGAGTGGCCTTTTAAGGGGACATAATAGAGACACCTGCGCTGGAGCAGGGTGAGAATGGAAGATGCAGATTAGGCGGGAAGCAGGTCCTGGAGGAGGCTGTTTGGCCTTGAAAAGTGGGCCTTGGTGCTGTGCATGTGTTTCTGTGGGGCAGTGAGATGATCTGACCTACATTTCTAGAAGGTCATCCTGGCATTGGGTAGAGTACAGTATAACCATTCTGAAGGCTCTCTTCTGATTACAATCTGTACAGGTGAGGGATTATTATTTTTTTCTCAATAAGGTGTCAGAAGAACTGGAATCTTTCTTAGGATATGTTTAGAGTCTCCTTGGTGTACACAGGAGTCTAGGCATTTTTTTGGAACTACTATGCTTTTTTGGTAACATTCTGCTCACCAAAGTCATAAATCCATTATTAACACTTGCATTGTTGAATTAAGTACATATTAAGCATTTTACTCTGTACCAGGCATGGTGCTTAGTGTTAACAATGAAGAAACAAATAAAAGTGATTCTCATTCCAGAGTGACTTAACCTGTAGTAGTCTAGCAGTGTGGCTGGGGCCCATGTTGGTCTGTGCTGGGACATCGTCTTTAGACCCAACAAAGGCGTAGCAATACATAATCTAGGGCAATCATAGATATGTATCAGGAAGGAGCGGGAGGGGGCAGTTAGGGGAGAGGAGAGTGAGAGAGGATCTAGGGGGTAATTCTGATTTAAGAATACATGCATAACATATTGTTACTTTATATGCATTTTTGATTGTACAATAAATCAATTTCTTAATTAAAAAAAAAAAAAGACTCGACCAGCCATGTGTTTTAGCGCTGGTGACATGAGGACACCACCATCTTCACATCCCCTTATAACATACAGTGATCATCAGGGGTTATTTCCATACCACCGCCACGTATTTTTCTATATTTTAAATCAAATTTATACAGTTGTTTTTTTCTTTCTCATGCTTGGTCTTGAGGATTCTTTGTCTTTTGTTCTGATGACATTTCCAAGGATATTTATGAAATTGAATATTGGCTAAAAACTTCTTAGGAATCAGTTCAGGGAAGCCTTTCTCCACATAATAAAAATAGTTCCAGGAGTGGGGATGACATGGCATTGCCACATTAGCTCTATATGTTTCTCAGTTTCAGGGAAAGTATAATTATCAAGTCATCTACTGCAGTCTATTTATTCAAAGTGGAACTGTACGTGGGTTTGGGGGAAGAACTGAGATTTTTCAAGAACTTTAGAAATGCTGAGGTATGTACCCAACAGTTAAAAAATTATATCTTAGACAAGCAGTCTATTTTTGAGAAGAACACTTAGCCTTCTATTCCCAACCACATTTGTTGCATTTGGCTCCAGCAGGGAAAATTAAAATCTTGTGTTTGTCAGCAGTGAGGCCAGGATGCCTATGCCCCAAGTTTAAGTATCCAAGGATCACCCAGTGGTTTTCGTTTATTGTTCATAAAGTCGGCGGAGACAAACCACCTGAGTAGTTCCAGATGTTGAACCAACAAGACCGCACCTCGCAGACCTACAAGTAAAAAGTAAATTTATAGGTCCAAGAAAAGGCCGGGAGAATTGTACTGTTTAAGGATAGAAAGATGCTTCCATTCTTAAAACAGGTTAGACCCAAGACCTGCAGATGGCAGGGCTAGGTGACATTTACATCCCTTTGGACATTTGAGGTTTTAGATTGTTATCTACTCTTCTCTGCTTTCTTTGTTGAGCAGAAATCCCAGCAATTGAATGCCCATCCCCAGGGCACCGGACTTTTAAGATATAAAATCTCTCTTTAATTTTATCAGAATGACTTGAGGATACCATGGCAAAGAAAATTTTCTCCATGTTGGCACAAACATTGGAGAACATAGAGATATAAATGTGGCTTGCAGTTATTAAAGACGGCTCCAATCTCACTGGTATTTTGGCAATGAAGCTTGACATCGTTCTAGGCACCTCACTTAGAGAGTTGGCTACCAAGGGTAACATTATATGGTAGTAAGTAATATGACTTGCATGGGCCTGGGGCCAGGAAGTTGGAATTTATTGCCATAAATCTCAGAGCTGCCAAAGGTGTCTTATGCTCAAGTTTATCAGACACAGCCAAAAAGAGAAAGTTCTGACAATCCAGGATGCCTACATGGCTGTAATACATAACCTTACTGAGTGGCAGAGTTTTTATGGCTATTGGCTGGAATCCAAACAAAGATTCAACTATCTCTCTACAAGAAATTTCAGTGAAGTGACCCAAGTTATTCAAGTAAGATTCTGGCTCATAAATCTGGATTGTAATAATAACATGATTCTGCATCCTAAATATTATGTTGCTTTGGCCACAAGATGGAAGCATCTCTGTTATTTGCACCCAGTACAACACATGGTCAATGAACGAGTCATCAGGGTGATAGGCTAATCTATTGTATTGTGCAGTAGCTAAAGTCTTACATTCATAGATGATGATACGTCAAGTATGGGGTTAGGCGGGCTTCAAACATTTTCTCATTTAAGCTGCCCAAGTACATTTATGAAGGAGGTGCTTTTGACAAAGGGGAAACTAAGGCATAGAACAGTGAAGAAATTGCTCAAGGAAAGAAAGTGGTGGAGTCCCACTCAAAGCAGCCCCCAGTGACTCAATCCATTCCATTTCTCTCCACACTCAGAGCCTCTTTGGATAATAGATAGACTTTGTTTTTTTCCCCAAATCTTGAGCATTTTAGATATTAAAAACATATAAAAACTGTGTCAAGAATAATGGAATTGTACGTAGCTACCCACCAAATTCGAAAAACAAATATTCTAGGACAATTAAGCCCATCTTGTCTACCTTCCTCAGTTTCCTTCCCTGGCCTCCCTTGGCCCAGAGGCAGTTGATCCTGCTCTAGACCCTTCTCATTCCCACGCCTTTCTTTATTCTTTCATGAGGTTGGTGTAGCTCTGAAGGCTGTGAGTGTAGTAGATAGCATAGCTTACATGATCTGCCCCAACTCTTTCCTTGCAGTGGATAGTTAATTTCATGTGTATCTTGCCTGGTCAGGGGATGCCCAGCTACCTGGCTAAACGTTATTTCTGAACATCTATGAGAAAGTTTCCAGATGAAATTAGCATCTGCATGTTAAGCTCAGGAGATTGCCCCCCTGATGTGTGTGGACATCTTCTGATCTGTTGAGGACCCACCTAGAACCAAAGGAGGAAGCAGGAGGAATCTGAATGTCCTTTTTTGCTGCCTCACTGCTTGATCTGGGACTTTCATCTTCAGTTGCTCTCAGACTAGAATTTGCGTCATCGGCTCCCAGGTTCAGGCCTTCGGACTCAGGCTGGAACTGCATCCTTGGTTTTTCTATGTCTCCAACTTGCATATGGTAGATCCGGGGAATTCTCAGCCTTCACAACTGCATAAACTAATACTTCATAACAGGTTTTACAATGATCTGATCTATATATAGAAAAACTGATAAGAAATTAAACTCAGTTCAATTCTTTCCCCACTGAAGGAAGCATTCTGACTTTCCTACAGCCAGAAAGTGGCAGAGCCAAGACTTGACTTGGACTGAATTCTTCTGACTCCTTGATCTGGGACTTTCCTTTCCACTGGGTATTGGCCTCCTCAGATGGCACTCTAAAGGACCATGCCAACACCCCATCTGCCAGGACTTTTCCTGTTTACCTTTTAGAATATTTTAGTGCCTTTAGAGGCTAGCACAACTTACCATTAAGTTACCATTAACTTACCTCCAAGGCTCAGAAGGATGGTAAGGGTGAAGGCAGTGCCTCATCCCCCTCAGTTCCATCTGAAGGTTGTCATAGCTGTGCAGATGACACCTTCCTTCAGGTGTGCCTTGGTCACAGCACTCCACTCTTATTTCTAAAAGACTCTTTCTTTGTTGTTCAAAATAGTCTTACATATTGGAAGGAATGTTACATATTCATGCATACATGGATATGGACAAAGTAAGATAAGGCTGATCCTAGTTGAGGATCTCCCCCCACCACCCACTCCCTGTTCTCATGTCTCCTCTGTAATACCTCCATGCTATAATTGGAAATCAGCTCATATATTAATTTTTTGAAATTTCTGAGTTTCTCTGCCTGCCTGAGTATAGTTAGATTCTCATGCAAGGCAAGTGTTCCCAGTTGTATTGATAACTGCCCTCATCCCATCCTCCTCTCCTCACCTCCCTCCCTTCACCCCCCACCTTCACAGGTATGGTTCCCCCAGCTTATGTGAAATTTCAACTATGGTGAGTTTATTACTTAAACTTATCTAACTTTCATCCTGTCTTACATTTTACTCTAGCTTCCACATATGAGAGAAAACATTCAGCCCTTAAGACTCTGTGACTAAAAAGACTCTTAAAAGAAAAAAAAAAAAACATATCCACTGTACGTCCTGGCAGGGAAGGCCTGGAGAGTGCTTCCAGGTGGCTGCAGTGGGTGGAAGGTGAGAAAGTCGTTACATTTTGTCCTCAGGTTTAATACTTGAGCTTTTGGAAGACTTATAAACTGTCAAATTAAAAAATAAAAAGCAATAAGAAGGGATGGAAAACCAGAAAGTATGATTCGGGTCGTTGTTTTGAGGAGGATGGAAGCTGGTCAATAACACTAGAAGCTGATTATTTCCTCCTGTGACCTCCTCTCCTCCCATCGGGTGGCACCTTGGCAATGAGGATCATTTAGAAGCAGAAAGATCCTTATTGTTTACTTCTGTGCAAAGCATTTCTAGAGGAATAAAGTTGAGTGTTTTGGAGTAATACATTTTTTCAGTGTCTTGTCATTTAAACTTGAGCAAACTGGGAAAACCCACATCAGATGTGGTTTAGCACAGTAGCCCTCCCTTATCCGGTGGCCACACGTTCCCACCCTAGTGGGTGCCTGAATCCACAGACAGAACTGAATGTCGTTCACTCTGTGTTTTCTCCTATTCTTATGTATTCAAGTGGCTTTTCCTTCTTAGCTGAACACTAATCATGCACTGTGGCTGTAACTTGTAGCTTGAGATGTGACAGTAAAACTCATGTGAATTTTTTTCATAGCTTCAGGAAAAAGGGATTCCTTCTTCCTATAGATCTTAACAAGCTCAGCATATAATGTTTTTCTTTCCTTAATAAATCAAGAACTGGGGCTGGGGATTTAGCTCAGTGGCAGAGCACTTGCCCAGCATGTGCAAGGCCCCAAGTTCGGTTCTCAGCCCTGAAAAAAAAATCAAGAATTTTCATCTTTTTACTGAAAGGAAGCACTTTACGTCTCCTCTTTGGCACATTTGAATTGCCAGCATCACTACTTTTGGGTTTGGGGCCATGGTTAGGTAAAATAAGGGTTATTTGGACAGACACACTTATACCATGATAACCACAATGGCGGCTAAGCCACTGTTAGGTAGGTAGCATATACCACCTGGATGCGCTGAATGAAGGCATAACTCACATCCCCAAAAGGATAGAGCGAGTAGCTGGAGACTTAATCACACTACTCAGAATAGAATATGATTTAAAACTTAGGAATTCTTTATTCCTGAAATTTTGTGTTTACTGTTTCCAGACTACAGCTGACTGTCATATTCTGACTGTCAGCCTCCGTGGGCCCAAGCCGTGCACAGGATTTAGAAACTCTCAAACAGACTTGCTGAAAAGAGTCCAGCTAAGTCAGAGCGTGGCTGTCCCTTCCTCAAAATTCCAGATAAGGGCAGAGATACTGCGGTGTTGCTGCGGGATCAGCCATCTGGTCTTGATACTGTACAGTCAGTTGTAGATGTCATCATGGTGTGGGAGAGCAGGGTACTGTCTACTGTTTTAGAATCTACTACATGAGTTTAGAGTCATTTCAAAATGAAAAGTTTTTAAAAGACCTGTGAAGCTCCTTTTACTGTTTGGGTTTTGAGCCAGGCAAATCTCATTACTAAGGCATTTTATGGCAATGTGCTAAGGGTAAGTGGGGAATGGGACTTTTGAAGCCATGTGTAGCAGCTAGAATATGTGCTGGAAGGTCCCACCTTAAGAAGCTTGCAGTCCCATGACCTGTTAGAACAGGCCCACGGAGCAGCCCACCCCATAGCCATAGCTGCCACACTGCAGGTTCCCAGTGGTGCACTGCTGGCATTTTGGAATGGACAGTTTGCTGAGTGAGGCTGCTCTGTGCACAGGAGGAAGTTTAGTAGTAGCATGATTTCTTCCCACCGGATGGACACCAATGTATCCTTTCCTCCCTTCAACTACAGCCAAAAATATCTCCAACCTTGTAAAGTATCCCCTGTGGGATAACATTGCCCTTGGTTCAGAATTCCTGCTATATTTAGAAAACAATTTTTTTTATCTGTACTTTTTAAAGAAAACAAACATCTAGTCCTTTGATGGGAGATGACAGTGACAGCCCCCCTCACAGCTCATCCTCCGTGGGCCCAAGCGCAAACTCCTTGGGAGATTCTGGATTTTTAAAAAATGTACAGTTTCATTCATTCATATCTCAGACAAATGCCATGGTATGGAAATAGAAATATTTTCTACTTAAAAAGCTGTCTGAAGCAGATTTTTTAGAAGGAGAAATGTACATAAAAATCCCAGAAGAACCGAGTGTGTCCAGTGTTGGTCTTTTTGCCTATGCTAGCGAGTCATAATTTCACACATGAAGGTGATTCGTAACATTAAAACACTCACAGGCCTTAGTTTATTTAAGCCTCTGGGGCTAACACAGCACATTTCTAAATATTATGGGTTTTGTAAAGGTGCATGACGAACAAGCCAACCGCGCAGCTCTGGAAAAGTGATAAAAATCAGCACTGAGCTTAATCACGCCTCTCTCTGCAGAGTGTATTTAGGCGGTGATGTCAGGGTGGGATCCTGTCGCTGGCTGAAGGTCAAGTTCTGCGTTCATCTGCACGGGATTTAGAGACTCTGCCGCAGACACGCTGCAGAAAAGCGGCTGCCCCTTCCTCCAGCGAAGGAACCCAACAAAGAAATCCAGCTTTAAGCGCTTTCAAAACCACAGCGCTCCGTCCTTTGCCACATGAATTATTTGAGTTATTGAGGCTGGCTCCAGTGTCAAGCCGAGTATGTTGCCTTAATGTATTTATTTAACCCAGAACTGGCACTGAGAAGGCAAGCCCACCTCAGCACGTGGATTCCGTGACAAAGAGAACATTGAGAGCAGATCCCGGGGACCAACGCCTCGGGAACTCTGGGAAGGGAATGGTGTCGCAAGCCCAGCACAAAGCATGGCTTTATTCCCTGCTCAGTCAGACTGCGCTGGGCCAAGCTGCAAACCGCTGTGCACTGAGCACACCAAGCCGGAGGGCAGATCTGGGGACGAGGGGGCTCCAGCCCGACTGCTCAAAGCTCTGCTGGCAGTGCAGACCCGACAAGAGTGGGCCATCGGCAGCTCTGGATTCCCCTTGGGGGCCCAGTGTGGGCTGGGCGCAGGGAGACCGCCTGTGCAAGGAACGGATCTAGAAGCCAATCAGCCACACTCCGGGAACCCACCCCGCAATCTGGTGCAGCCTGCGGGGCCCTGCGCTGGGGCACCCTTCTCCCCACATCTGGGAAGGAGGCACTGGTGTCCCTGCACATTGCCTTCAGATACCAAGTCCTCTAATCATGGTGACTCTACAGATGACGCAGTCACAGGCCGGGTCATGGATTTGGCTAATCCCAGCTAATAAATAGCAAGCAGTCTGTGTTTGATTGGAAGATTTGGCAATCAGCAAGCAAGTCGCTGGCTTCAAGGAAGGTAGAGCCCCAGCCGCTGTAGGAAATAGCTCTTTCTCTCAAATCCAACTGAATCGCCACCCACAAAATTCACTCCACTGATCAGGAATCTCTGCAGAATAAATGACAGAAAATTTAAAACTACAAAAACTACGATGTGAGGCTTGGTGTGGTGCCTCAGTGGTTGGAGCACTTTCCTGGCATAAATGAGGACCCTGGTTCAAACCCCAGCACCACATACACAACTAAGTGTTGGAGAAACAAAGACCAGATGAAAAACTAAAGTTGATTTTTTTTCTTTCTCTCTCTCCATGACTCTAAAAAAAATCTGTGTTTATGTGCTGGTCACTTAGGGTCCTAAGCCCTTTTTTATATTAACATTCAATCTTCATGCTCTTAATCTGATAGATGAAGAAACTGAGACACCAGGAAACCAGGCGACTGCCTCAGTCACGCAGCTCTGCAGCCACAGCTGGGGTCTGAACAGGGCAGATCTACCTGAGCACCTCCAGATGCAGCAAATGGCTCGGGGGCTGGTGTGGATGCTGGCTGCACTGTGGCACAGCAGAAGAGCTGTAGGGCGTTCCACCACCCCGCCTTCTTTCTCCATGAGTCTCATGGCCCTTGCCCCTGCTGCTCTGGACAGTGGTCTGTTCCCTCCTGTAGCAAGCAGAACTTTGCTAAGCAGCGGGAAATATGTCCTTGTGAAAGCTCAGTTGAGCAACACAGTGGAATGAGAAGCCACCCCGACAGCCACGTGACCCCCTGATTTGCAAGAGGACCCTGCTAAGACCAGAGGAACTTTCCAGCCAAGTCAGACTAAATCATCAGCCTGTAGACCTGGGCTATGCAGTGCTGGTGAGGTTTGCACTGCAGCAGAGTTTAAAGTTGAAGGGATGAGGCGTGGCCATTGAGACCCCTACCGGGACCCCAGAGAGCCAGGGAGTTGGAACCCAGAGGAATAGTGGTGCCCTTCCCAGTACCCGGCCCCGGAAAGCACTCTGGGAATGCACCACAATAGTGCTGCAGTCCCGAGAACAGGTTGTTTTTTTCTTTGACTTTAGCGATCTTGTTGAACACATTGCCTGTTCCACTGTCTGGAACCCTTCTTCAATAAACTATGAGAACTTTTGATTTTCTAAAGTATTTTTCCCTTTGAACAGTGAACACGTATTAGCTGATTGTGTTTTCCTGTTCACCTTGACCTCCAGGAAGCTTAAGGTCAACACTGTAGATCAAAATTCATCATTTTGGGGGGGGGTGCCAGAAGAAAATAAAAACTGCTGTGCTAAGTTTCCCTTTTATTTCATCTTACCATTTTCCTCTATTTTCAGTTATCTTGATTTTCAAAGTTTTTCTGTCTCTTTATTAGTGTGCTCGTTAAGCTGTATCAAGTTCATGTTGTGATAAGCACTGATATAAAATGCAATTAATAAGACTAAGTTCAAGTGAAGAGCAATTAAGGATGAACCCAAAATCCATAACTGCAGGACCTCTGATATCTGGAGAATGAGGGATTCTTAGCATTAAACCGATTTATTGAAAAACACCAAGGGGCTGGAGCAGTGACACAGTGGTTACAGCACTGGCCTAATATGAGCAAGTACTGGGGTTCGAACCCCAGCACCACATACACAGCTAAGTGTCAGAGAAACAAAGGCCAGACGAAAAACTAAATAAAATTGATTTTTCTCTTACTCTAAAAAGAAAAAAAATAAAACTTCATAATAAGAGAAATTAAATGGACAGGAAAATTTCAATAAGATGAGCATAAATCAAAATTTTTGATTTTCCAGTGATCTTGACCGTGGGGAAAATCCTCTGTCAAACATCATTATGGGTGTACACATGGTCACATTTGCTTCAGAGAGCAGGTCAGCCTGTGCTTACCTTAAAATGTGCATATCCTTTGACCATTACTTTAAGGAATTCATTTAATTTCACTTATCAATACATTTTAATTTAAAAATTTAAGTAAATACCACTTCTAGAAGTGTTTCATACAGCTACAAGATAGATGTGCAAAATGGCATATGTATAAGGATATTTACTATGGCTTTTTCAGTAATGTCCAGCATTTGGAAACAGCCTACATGTGCTTCCATAGGGAATCAGATAAAATGTGATACAAGGCGTTGAACAGCCATTGAAGAGAGCATGGTATCCATGAAATAGCATGGAAAGGTCTTTAGAGCATAGCATTAAATGAACACAGTGGGACAGAGCAATGTGTAAAATATACCCCCCTCTGCTGGGCAGGCAGCTGCAGATAAACTTGTAGGCACTTGTGTGCGTGCATCCATGTGCTCGGAATACCTCTGAAGGTGTACTTAAGAAAACTGGGATCATCTCCTTCCAGGGATGGGAGCTGCTTGGTCGGGACCAGTGGTGGAGACCTACTTGTAATGTTGTATCCTTTTCTGATTTTTAAACTCTATTCCATCTTTGTGCATAACCTCATTTAAAAAACATAATGGGAAAATTAAATGAGTTTTTACTGACTTATTGCATAAAAAATGACCACAATGTTTCTTAGTGCTAGGGAGGAAAGAACACACATCTAACTTCTTTAGCGATTCTCTAAATTAAGGTAATTGTGCCATTTATAAAATCACAGTTCAATGGCCTGAAAGAATTAGTTAATACCCATGTCCCCCAAAGCATGACTCTGCCCCAAGGAACATCGTTTTATAGATAGTACCCGTCATTGCGTTGGACACCACATTGATCCAATACAAACAATATTTGCTGCAGGCCTCCCCTTAGGCAGGTCTTTTGTCAGGATCTAGAAATTAAAATGCTCATGAGACTGTCTTTGACCTTAAGGCAGGCACGAGATGACTAATACTGTGTGATGAACTAACTTTAGCATCCTTGAAGGCAGGAGTTCTGAGAATCGTCTTGATGTCTCCAGCATCCAGAACAAAGCAAATACAAGAATGTTTGAGGAATGAATGAATGGGTGAAAGAGCGAGAGTTGCACTGGATATAGATGAAGGAGACAGTTCCAGGGGCAACAGGAAGTGACAAAATATGTCATGGAGAGTTCCCCAAGTCCTCAGTCCCATTATCTGGCACCAAGACTTTTGCTATAGCTCTTCACGCAAAGGCTCACTCTTATCAACATGAACTGTATTTAATGAGTTGGTAGATGGATGACTCCCTGATTTTGAAGAATGAACATAAACAATAGGGCCAGAAAGAGCTATGCTAGAAACCAAAATCTGCCATTTCTTAACTAAATGCTGTGAGCAACTCCATCTTTCTCAACCTTCGTCTTCTTGTCTGTACAAATTGGAAACCATCTTACCTAAGTTACAAGTTAATTGTGAGCACTAGGAATCATTCATTCATTGAACAAATAGGAGGTGGTTACTGGGTGCCCAGATACTGAATAACCCATGTACAAAATTGAGCCTAATGGATCGAAACTGGTGGGTATTAAGGTGTGGTACCTCTTGAGATTACTAATGGTTTTTTTGATAGCAGAACAATAGTTTCTCACTCCTTGAAGAGGGAGAGTTAAGAAAGAATGACTGGAGACTTCTGCCCATGTGAAATGAATGGTAGAGGAATAAATAAAGAAAATGAAGGTGAGAAGGTGGAAAAATGGGTCTGGCTAATAATTTTAGATACTCCAACAGAGATTCTGGCTTTCATGAATGAATTCTGCAAAGTCTTTTGACGATGGTCTCATGCGGTTGGTATACAGCGTGTGCTTTTTATTTTCTTGTCCTAAGATAGTAGGGGACAGCAGAGGGAAAACTAAGAACAGGCACCCAGAGCTTGAGGATCTTCTTCGCTAGCCCCCAGGCAACTTTCAGACCAGAAGCTCTCCTCCCTTCACCTTCCTCCACTCATCCCTGAACTAGGGAGGTTGTGGGTACCAACAGGACAAGCCACTTCTGATTTTGGTTGGGGGACGGAATGATCAGAATGAGAAGGGAAGTGTGGACATTGTTGGAGGAACAGAGTTAAACGATGAGAAGTTCTGGAAGGAGTCAATGAGCCGAGGAGGAGCTCCCTCTATCAGCCAGGAGGGCTGGTTGGTGAGATTTTTCTCAGTTGCAAGAAGACAAGAAAGGTCTGTCAGAGGAACAGTGTCAATTTTTTTCTACACGCTCACACCCAGTCAACATTGTAGTTCTGGAAGAATTACTGCAGCCGCTGAAAAATGACATTTGATGCTTCTGTGTAGATGTCTGTATCTGTGTGCATGGGCTTTGGGAAATCCAAAATGGACAGAAATCAGTGATTACCAACATTTCCATACCCCTGGAGATGGCTTTGGGTAGGTCACCATGGCTATAAGAAGATCCACCATGCACAGATGCCTCCCAGTGAGTGCTATGATGTTCCTGTGAACCAAAGATGAGGGACTTGTCACCGAGGTCCTGCTTGTCATAGCCAGCATGGAGCCCTGGTTCTTCAGTCTTTCTACCTGCCTCTGTCTCTCAGGATACACTGCCACAGCCCCCACAATGCATCTCGCTTCTCCCTCCACCTTTCCTCGGGCTGCTGCTTCTGCCTTAAACATTTTGCTAACCCTCTTCACATCCCTCGAAGCTTGGCTTAGGGTCATCTCCTCCAGGAAGCCATCTTTGGTCTCACTTGGTCTCACTTCCTTCATGTTCCCCAGGTCAGTCAGCCAGGATCCCGAGAGCACCTCTCTGTTGTAAGTCTTACCCCTTGGCCTTCAACTTATTTATTTCTCTTTCTTCGCAGACAGACTGTGGACTGTTAATGGGTTTTGTATCTTCAAATCCACAGAATCTACAGCAGCAATTGGCAGATGGGAGGAACTCAAAACAAACTGAATGAATGACTGGGAGGTTTGTCCTCTCACTGTGGGAAAGCTGTCAGTTTTACTCTGGGGTTTGTTGGTGTGTTTGAGGTGTTCCACTGAAACCACAGAGATTCGAGCATGCTTAAACTCCAGCAGGTGTAAAGAGGGAGCCCTCCTGGGTCTTTTGAGGAATGAGGCGGTATGAGAATGTGCCCAGCTACAGTGTAGAGACAGAGCCAACAGGAGTCTCTGGAGTGACTGGTGGCTTTGTGTGTGTTTCCCTAGAGGCAGTATTGAATTTCAGATGCCAGCTACAAATCCTCAAGCAGCCTCTGGAATAGTTCTTGAAAAGCATTCATTCGGTGAAAGAGAAGTTGCTACAGCTTAAGTGAGAGGACTTCGCAGACAGGAAGTATTTTGTTCTTCTCCATATTTGAAGAATTGAAAAGCCAACCCCACTCCTCCTGAAGATTTACAAACAGATGTGACTCTCTCAGCCTCAATCGTCCTGTCACCAAGGGACCCATGAGGAGCAGCTTACCCAATGGGACCCCTCACCATATTTCCCCCAAGGGCAGAAGCCATCCAGGTTCCTGCACGAGTTCATCGCTTCTCAATGGGTTTTCAAGCTGTTGGCTCCAACCTTGCACTTGCTTCAAAATGTAAAAATCACAAGGCATTTCACATTGGATAAGTGCTAACCACCCAGGCCCAACTCTGAACTTTTCTGCTCATCAGCTCTGCTGAACCAAGACAGAGGCCAGAGAAAGGTGGAACAGAGATGTTGATGGGAAGTGGCACTAGATTTTGTTCTTTTTGATGGTCCTGGTAAAATCTCAAGGAAAGGATCCCCATGGAAAGTTCCAGAAGGCTACTGTAGTGATACATAGATAAGGCTGGATTCCCTCAGATGACCAGTTACCTCAAGGATTAGCCTTGTAATGGCCCTGAGACTGCTGATTTTAGGAATCGGAGACAAACACGGAGTCAGGCTACATTTTGCCAAGACTAACTTGACAGCTAATGATGAGAAGGAGCAGCATTTTGCACTAGTAGGTTCAGTTCCACAGCTCACCTTTCATCTCATAGACCCGTATGACTTTGAGAAAATTCCTTAGTTTCCTCCTGTTGAAAATGGCAGTTATGGTACTTACCTTAGAGAGCTGTGAGGATCCCAGCAAAGACATGGTAGAAACAAGGAAAAATTCTCTAGGTAACCCAGAAACCCATTCCACCCACAGGAAATAGAGAAGAGACAGAAGCAGGATAGAAATGATGACAAGCCCCAGGTCATATGGACTCATTTTATCAAGGGAATGACAAGGTACATATGGCCCAGCCTAGGGCCTTCTGCATGGGTTCCTGCCAGGTCCACATGTTGACCAAGGTAGGGCGAAAGTTCTCTGCATATCCACAGTCCAAGAGAACTGGATCATTTCACTGTCAGGGGGAAGAGGAGCTGCTCACAAGGGAGGTTGATTTGATCTGTACTCCCTGAGGCTCCGGCTTCCAAGAGAATTCCATCTCATTCCTTTCCTCCTCATGCGTGGAGTTCGGTGCACACAATCGGTCTATCTTTTGGCGCATGAGCGATGCCTGAGAGGCAGGTATGTCTGCTTCATGTCCAACCTGGTTTTATTGCCAATCCCAGTGACATGGTAGGTTCAACTGGCCATGAGTTTAGAGGAGTCAGAGGCTGTCATTGTTCCAAGAATACAGTTTCACAACAGCCATAAAATGAAGACTCTGTTTAGCCCAAGGATTTCGAACTGGGGTAAAGATATCCAACTGTGAAACGGGACAATAAAACTTCTCAGCGAATTGGCAAGAGTATTGTTATACCAGTCTCTTGTCTTCTTGGGGAGGTCATAAAAGACATCCAAGAGCAGATCTTGAGTTGCTCTTGGATGAAATGAAGAGTCCCCATCCCCTGACCCTGCTGCGAGGCTGCCTTTTCTATGCATCCCAACAGAAATCCAGACAATTAATAGTTTTGGAAAGTTTAGGAAGGGTATTTTATGAAATTCTGTGAAATGTTGAAAGCGCAAATTGAAGGGTATTGACAATGAGCCTGTGGTCCCAATGTCCTGAGTGTCTGTCCTTTGTTGTCCAGCCCAGGCTTGGTTCAATACAAACCAATGCAGCCAGTGCTCCTGTGGACAAAAAGGACGACCTCCTAAAATTCTACTCCAGGAGTAACAGGGTGCTGCAAGATGCACCTGAAGCAACTGGCAGATTTGGTAGCCCCGCTTTTTGTTTACTGCTGCCCAAAATTTCCCATTAGAGCTTCACCCTTCACCGCATGTCAGTCTATCATAGGGTTCTGGGAAAGCAGACCTGAGCTCTAATTCTGGAGGTCGAGTGATCTAGGATTAGACCAATCAGAATGCTGTATTTTCCCTGGTCAGGGGATAGGCAGATTACTCAAACTGAGTAATAGGAGGAGATGAGATTTCCACTGGGAACTCTGGGAAATTCTGCCAACCTGGAAATGAAGTTGGGAGGTGACTGTGTGTGTGTGTGTGGGGGGGAGCTCGGATTGGTGTGAGAGCTGTCACTCATGCCTTGCCTCACACCCAGCCTTAGCCTCAGATGATCTTTTTTTTTTAATTAAGAAATTTAGTTATTGTACAATCAAAAATCCATCCAACAAAACAATATGATATGTATATCTTCTTAAAATGAGATTTACCCCCAGAGCCCACCCTAATCTCCCACCCTTATCCCTCTCCCTCAGCCCCTCACCCCTCCTTCCCATAACTTCATTTTCTGCTTCAGTCCCTTGGGGTAGGAAATTTGACCACTTAAACTTTTCTTTTAATTGCCCTATTGTTTCTTTTCTTGCTTCTCTATCACTTTTTCCTTTTACTATTTTGTGGGGTTTTTTAAAGTTGATTTTTCATGAAACTTTATACACTTATTTTAGGAAATTTCATAAATACACAAGAAAGAAAGCAAAGTAATATAACTTTCCCAAGATCACACAGGTCTCAGGGGAGCTGAACTAAGATTCTGACTCAGGTTGGACGACAACAGACGCGGGTTCCTGACCCTACAATCTGCTTGTGGCCGCTTGTGGATTTCCTAGGCATTCTGAGCGCTCAGTCCTCCCCCTTAAGACCTTTTCCTTGTGAGCATGCATAATCATTGCTAAGTTGGGATGATATTACAAATAGTTTGTGTGGTGTATTTTTTAATTTAGTAATACATTGTGGACATTTTCTCAAGTCATTGAAGGAAAAAAATAAAGAATTCCGTAGGCTGAAGGGAAACAGATGAGACCCCACTCACACCTCCTCCCAGTGGTCTTCAAGCAGGGGTGCGCAGCCTAGAGGTCACCTGGAGGGCTTTTGAAAACACAGATCGCAAGTGCCAGCAAGTGAGTTTGTGATTCACAGATCTGGGGTAGGGCCCAAGATTTTGCATTTCTAACAAGGTCTCAGGTGATATTGGCTTGTCTGGTCCATGGACCACACTTTGAGAACGATTCCCTTGTAGAATCAACTACAAACCCATGAAAGGGGCAAGTACAAAAAACAAACAAACAAACAAAAAAAACAAAAAAACACGATCGGTCCTACATCACTCTTGCTCATGATGGACAGGTGCGGATAGTGTATTTGTTATATTGTTATGTTAGAGGTGCATGTTCTTATCAAGTACCATGAAAAACTGCAGGTCTTGACTCCACATTAAGCCACAAAGACAAACGCAGCATCTCTTAAAATGTAGAAAGAGGACGGATCATGTTTTGCTAATAAGATTCAATAAAGCTGAAAATAAATACGCGGGAGCAAGCAAACGGTGACTTCTCAAGCAGTGGGAAAATGCCATTTTCTCTCAGATTCCTAGTTTGTTAAAACAATAATAATGAAACTGCTGCACACTATAATATAAATGTGGAAGCGAAAGCTCTTGAGTAAAAATTTATGGCTTAAAACTCTTGCATTTCGGGGCTGGAGCGGTGGCTCAGTGGTTTCGGCGCTTGCCTGGCAAGCACGAGGACCTGGGTTCAAACCCCAGCACCACGTACACAACTTAGTGTTGGAGCAACGAAGGCCATGTGAAAAACTAAATAAAGTTGTTTCTCTCTTTCTCTGTGTCTCTCACTGTCCCTCTCTCTTAAAAAAAACAAAACTCTCAACAAGAGTGAATGAAGTAAATGAACCCCCAAACTCAAGAATTCGGGCAAAGAATGTCAAACCTCAATCAGAAGCAAAAGATAAAGATAGATGCAAAAAATAATTTAAACTAGAAAACCTAAAAGCAGAATTGATTAATTCAAGAGATTTGAGAAAATATGGAAGAAAAGTTATAATCCACTTAATCAAGGAGGGTGAAGGAGTGGGAAGAAATAAATATCCAAGAGAAAGCACAGATAGCTACAGGTACCACGTGGCTTCCATTACTCCTACACTCCGTTGCATACGCGGTGTTGGGGTTTGAACCCGCATGAGAGGCAAGCACCGTAACCGCTGAGCCAAAACTCCAGCCCACAAGGAGTGTTCTTAAAGCACAAAAGAATACTTTGGAAAACTGTGTAAATCAATTTTAAAATTTAGATGATGTGGAAATTATTCAAAAAAAATTAATTTCCTGTATCAAGAAAGGAAAACTGAGGTAGGCTATGAGATGCTGGGCAGGGACAGCTCTTGAAGGGCGGGCGCCAGACAGGTCCCAAGATGGAACCATCAGAAAGCAGACAGCACGGAAATGATTCCGAATGTCTCAGAATCAAGAAAGAAGGGCAGCTTTCGTTGTTTTTTGTAAAACCAGAAAATCAATGCAATAAAACCTATCAAAACTATTCTAAAAGAAAATCACAGAACTCATTTCATTTATAAATCTTAATCACAATATTGGCTAGTAGAGTCCCTGATTACCATTATGTCCTTGTCATTAGTGGCCATCACGTCCGTCCAAGCCAGCATAATAAACCAAAGCCTGAGGTATAAGTGTTGGAAAGGAGCAAGCAAAATCGACATTATTTGCAGATAAAATGATTATCTACTGAAGAAAACCCAAGACAATAAACTGAGAAAACTATTTAGAAGCTGTATGAGACAGCGGTAATAAAATTCCAGTTTCAAAACAAATCTACAAAAAAGTAATAACTTTCTCTCATACTAACAATAAAGAGCTAGAAAATACAATGAATAAAAATTTCTGTGGATAACAACAATTTATACATAATAAATAATAAGGCATGTGCTATATAAAAAAAATAACAAAATCCTCTTGCTGGAAAGTAAAGGAGATTTGAGAAAATGGAGCAATGTTACCTTTTAGATCTGCTGTCTTGACTTTATAAAGTATAAAAATGTGTTTTAGAGCTGTAAGATGTGACTGTAGAATTCTATAGTTTAAAGGGAAGTAAAGTTTTGCTATTCTTGGGATCAAAAAAAACTGGCTTTGTTTAGTCAAATAGCTTGATGAGTTGGCTTAATTTTGCCAAGATAAACCTGGTGCCTTGCTGTGATCCACTGTAATTAAGAGAGTGAGATTGGGCTTGAGTTGAAAAACCTAGGAGGAGAACAGAAGAGATCAAAGCAAGGGCCACAGTCAGAGCTTAGGAAATGCGTCCTGCAAAAGGACCAGGAGAATGACTTTTAAGAGTACACACATCGGTGTTCAGTTTCAAGTTTCATGCTACATTATTCTGTAACCTAGTTCTATAGCTGCCAGTCCTTCCAGGACGATGATGGCAGTGGTGGTGATGATGGTGATGGTGATAACAGTTCGGATTTACTGAGCGCTTAATTTCCAAACAATGCACTAAGTTCTTTACCTACTTTATACATTCAATGCTCACAAAAATTCTATTTCCCAAGCTTTCCTTCCTACAGATGAGGCACTAAGGAGGAGCATCGCCTGCAGGGGTGCACCCTGGCTGTTGGTCCAGATGTTCCATCTCAGAGCTGACTCGTAACTCTCCCCCGATGTTGCCCATCTTGCACACTCCTGACCTTGCATTGCTGCCAGTGTAAAGATCGGATGGCTTCCAGTGGAGTGTTGTGGACTGGAGACAGCAGTCAGAGCCAAAGCAGAGATGGAGAATTCCATGAAAGGAGAATGTGTAACTGACTCGGGACCAAATAAACACCAAAGCCCTCCGCTGCCATGAAACCCAGAGGGCCTGGGCGGCACGCTGAGACTTCTATCAGGTGAGACTTGGGATGTTGAGACAACTTTATTACATCTTAAAGCAAACAATTACTTCAGTTAGCTGGATCACTTAGATTCATCCCAGAGGTTGGAAGATGACTTGGAATCATTAAAATGCCAGTATTCCCAAAGCGAATCTGAAGATAATATGAGCACACCCAAATTCTAGTGGGATTTTTAATTTGTCCAGATGATTTTTAAATTTAGTTAATAGAACATAAATGTCTACAAATTGACAAGAAAGAGTGAAAAAGGAATTATCAGAGAATTTAACCCATGAGATAATAATTCATCTGAAGTTTCTTGAATTAACAAAGAATATTTTTTTCAAATCAGAAAATTGGTCAATGTCTATGTGTGAACCAATAGCTAAAGATCTGGGGGAAAAAACAACCCTAGATTTTTTTGCACATCTAACAACAAGGAAACTTTCAAATGAACTAAAGATTTTAATATGAAAAAATAACTACTGGAAGACAATATGGGTGATTAATTTTTGTAGGGCAAAGACCTTTCTAGGTTTGACATAACCTTACCCCTAACCACCATTCAAGGGCAAAGAGGACTGGATAAGATGGTCCGGTGAGCACTCACAACTATTCCCGATCTACCCAAAATCTACTTTAGAAATGCCTACTTTAAGATAATAATCACTGGGCTGGAGTGGTGGTTCAGCAGTTGAAGTGCTTGCCTGGCATGTGTGAGGACTCAGGTTCGAATCCCAGCACCACATACACAACTAAGTGTTGGCCAAGCAAAGGCCACATGGAAAAATAAATAAAATTTAAAATTGATTTTTCTCTCTCCCTCTCTAAAAAAATAAAAAGATAATAATCATTTAAAAATAAATAAAATTTTAAAAAATATAATCATGATTTATTTGAGTACTAGAGCGCCCTCATCAGATCAGACAAGAAATTTTGACAAACTCCTGAAAGAATACAAATGGATCAGGTGAACCTGGCAGAGAAGCATCTCCAGGAGAGGGTGAGGCAGAGGACGCTGGGAGCCCAGGGACCACGGAGGTGAGAAGGGAAGTGGAATCTGGAGCTGCTGCACCCAGGCAGTTCATATAATATTTATGCTCAGACAGAAGCAGCGCAAGGACATAGGGTCCAAAGAGGCAGGGTCAGGAAGCAGCTGACCCCAGCCACAGGGAAGAGCGAGCAACTTCTCAGTGAAGACAGAGGCTCCAGTCATGCTGAGCACATTTTATTCTCTTTTTCAAAACCCCTTTAAAATGATCATAAAGATTTTAAGTTTCTTAACACATAAGCCCACAAGTTTAAAGAGGGAAGGAGGGACAAATTGTAACAAACTTCTGGATTCTGGAAAGCAGATGAACCAGTGGTAATGGACTCAAGAACGCCGTCTCCCAAGGGCGCAAGGGGGAGACACCAGGAAGGACCTAATTTCCGTGCACACGTGCACCCAGGGCAGCAGCAGCCCACACCTGTGGACTGCAGTTTGCGCAGAATGGCAGGTGCTTGAGGAGCAGCTGATTCCCTTGATCCTCCGCCACCGGCACAATCAGCCAAGCAGAGATCTTGAGCGGGAGCAAGAGGCTTAAAGGAGGGTCCCCGGGTACAGAGGGGCTGCGGTGTTTTTCAGGGAAGGCAATTCTACATTTACTTGGCTGAGTGAAAACGGTGATCAGTCCCCAGACTGCGGCTGGTGGAAGTAGATCCTCCAGGCAGGAGAGGGTATATCGTTTTCTAGGGAGTGTGAGGGCCCAAGAGAAAAGCCCTGATGACCCTGCAAGGAGCCATCGTTTTCAAACCCTGCGCTCAGGCTCAGTGCTACAACCCACTGATTTGTTTCTGTTCCCGGAACAGCGATCCAGCTCCCGCTCTCCTCCCCAAGGGCTGAGCACAGCTCTCAGGTTCTCCTCCACTCCCGCTGTGGAGTCTTGGACACAGGGCCAAGGAAGCCTGCCTGGAGCCTGCCTGCCTTCCCGCACGCACGCACCCAGCTGGGCAGAAGGCAGCTGCAGGATTCACACACTGTGGTTCTTGCCCTGGCCCCTGGCCTTGGAGTGGGGGATCAGCCCAGCCATGTTGTTGGCCGGCCCTGCTCCATGGCAGTTCTCAGCCACCTCCTCGTTGCCGGTGCGCATCTTAAAATCGCAAAGCCTAGGGAGCCAGATTCCCCCAGGGAAGGCTGCTGGCAGGTGGTACCCAGGCAGGCAGTGTGGTGTGGGGTTGTTGACAGGGGCTTTGTAATCAGGCAGACCCCCATCCAAATCCCAGCACTGCTCTGCCTAGGCACAAAAGCTCAGAGAAGTCACGTGAACTGTCAGAGCCTCCATTCCCCAACTGTAAATTTGGGGAGATCATAGTGCTTATACCCCAGGGTGGGTGACTGTGAGAATCACGTGGAGTTTGCCAGTGTCCGGTGTGTATTAGAGCACAGTGAAAGTTCTCTTAAAATGACTAAAACCAAAAATCCTAAGGTATGTTATTAGACCAAAGCCACTGCTCAAGTGGTTGTGTGTGTGTGTGTTGTGGGGGGTGGGAGACTCAGATTTTCAATTGCTTTTGTTGAGTGATGAATGATCTTGAAGAACTACTGAGTATATCAGGTCTTTTTTAAATCTTCTTTTGTGAAGGGTCTGTTTAGGCCATTGCTCATTCTTAAAATTAGATTGGAAATTATTGAGCTGTAAGGATTGTTGATATGTTCTTGACCTGAATCCTTCATCAGATGTCTTTATGATGAGTGTGTTTTTCCAAGGTGGCTCTTGCATGTACCTTTTCTAAGTAGTAGTTTTCAGGAGCAGAAGTCTTTGATTTTTGAGGCAAATAGATTGTGTTCGTCTGTCTTCTATTAGTATAAAAAATACCTGCGATCAGGCAATACATGGAGAACAGTGGGGTGTGTGGTCATGGTTGTGGGAAGCCCAAAAACATGGTACCCACTCAGCATCTCCTGCAGGCCTGGTGCCGCACCAAGGTGGAGAGTGACACATGACTCTCTTTCTCATCTTATCAAACCACTGATGCCTTCATAGGGACTCCATCCTCATGACCTTGTTAAACCCTATTCCCCGCTTCCAAATGCCACTAACAAATTGTTTGGGGGATTAAGTTTCCAACACATGAACTCTGACAAACACATTCAACTAATTGATAATTTTAAAAATTATCAATTTTTTAAGAAGTCTTTACTTACCTAATGGTCAAAAATATGTCATTCTATGATGACAGACCCTTAATAATTTTAGCTTTAGTGTTTGCATCTGTGATTCATTGAAGCTAGTTTGCCTGTGTGGTCATATAAGGCTGAGAATCACCACCATTGGTTAAATAGACTGTTTTAGCTTTTGAATTGCTTTCGCATCTGTTGTCAAAAGAAATTTTTATGTAATTTAAGTTTCCATATTTATGTATGTTTCCAGCTGTTTTTCTTTCCTGCTGCCTGCATCCCTAACATGACAGTGTTGTAACTGCTGGGCTTTAAGGCAGTTCCAAAAGCAGGCAGTGTCATTCTTCCAGGTTTTTGCTCTAGTTCAAAATTATTTTGTCCAAATGACTTATTAATGCTCCACTCTCAGTTATATGAGGAAAGCCAGGACCACCAAGCAATTTGAGGAAAGGTTGTGGAGAAAATTAAATCAAAATTAATAACAAACACAAATTAGAAGGAAAAGAGAAAATGCAAGCAATGAAGATTCCAAATTAATATTCTCAGAGATATAAGAAGATATTGGATCCATAGATGAAAAACAGGAAGGAATTAAAAGAAATATTCAGAGAATTGAAAGAGTTTTTGAATATTCTCACACATAGGCATGCACACACACAATGTCTGAAAGTCAATAGAAAGACTAAAAAAATAAACTCTAGAAAATCTCCCAAAAGATAGAGTGAAAAGACAAACAGATAGAGAATTAGAGAAAGAGATTAGAAAATTAGAGTCCAGTTTTAGCAGTTTATCATCCAAGCTTCAACAAGAGAAAATAGAAGGAAATGAATTACTAATAAAATAATTCAGGAAATGTTTTGTTTTAAAAAGAATATGAGTTTCTATATTGTAATGATACAAAAGCTTCCAGCACAAGGCTTATAGTAGACCCAGGTAGATCACTATGAAATATAAAAATACTGAGAGTGAAGGGAAGAGTCTAGAAGCTTTCAGAGGGGAAGGGAAAGGTCCCTGGCAAAGGATAAGGAATCAAAATGGCTTCCCTCTTCCAAAAAAGCAACATTGGAAACAAGACAATAGAACAACCTGAGGAAAAGTCATTTCTGTTGTAAATTTCTATATCCGGCACAACTGTCAAACAGATATGATAATAGAATAAAGAGATCAAGAAGCTGAAATTCTCCAAATTATTCACCTGCAATGCATCCTTTCTCATGTAGATACTGGAAGGTACAAGTCACACACAAAAATGAGAAAGTAAGCCATGAAAGAAGAAGGCACCGGAAGAGAGCAGGATGCAATAGAAGAAAGAGACAAGGGATTGCCAAGGGGCAGCCGGAGGAGGACCCCGTCGGCAGCTCTGCTGCAGGGGTGTAGCTCAGAACCCAGAGGAAATTCTTCAAGACGAGAGGAATAAAAGACCTAATACATCCATCTGTATGGAGGACATATAGACCTTAGGTAGGAAGTCTATTTCGAGGTAATTTCTTAGGAAACTAAACAAACTGTAAAACAAAGAAAAGATTAATAGTAGAAGAAATAGAAACTTCGAGACATGGTGTAGCTCATGGTACACCACATGACTCAGGCGTGAATAGCATTTACATGATTATAACAGTGACAACACCATATACCTAGTTAACCAAAATTTAGTAAGTCATACTTCAAAGAAAGAGGGATAGGAAGGGTGCAAGTGTGTTTGAGGTGTGTGTGTGTAAATAGATTGTAACAGAGTGGTTTGGAAGAGAAATTAAACGCTCATATTTCAAAGTATGAATTCTCTAGGTGATGCTTGAAACTGGGGGAAAATAAAGACATACCACAACAACTGGTCCTCTGTATCCATGGGTTCAGTATCCTCAGATTTAACCAAACCACAAAGAAAATATTTAGGAAAAAAATTGCATCTGTTACTAAACATAGACTTTCCTCTTGCTGTTATCCCCTGAACTCTACAGGGTGACAACTGTTTGCACAGGATTTTTGTTGTATTTGGGTTCCGTAAGTAATTTACAAATGATAGTCTGATTTTGTGACACTACAGAATTTCAAATCATAAAATGAGTGGATTTTAGCCAAGTGTGGCGGCACACACCTATAATCCCAATGACTTGTGAGGCTGAGGCAAGAGAATTGAAAATTCAATGCCAGCCTCAATAACTTTGCAAGACTCTGTCTCAAAATTAAAAAAAAAAAAAAAAAAAGTACTGGGGACATAGCTCAGTGGTAAAGCATCCCTGGGTCCTATCCCTAGCGGGGCCGGGGGAAGAGAGAATAATTTTGTAAGAAATAGAAGTCACACTCAGGTTGTGACTAGCGGTTTAGACCGCACAATTGGATAATTCATTATCTGTACATTGTGTGCTGCTATCCTTCCTATCAGCTCAATTCCAGTCAGCTTGTGTCATGTGTCCGTGGACATTTTCAGCTCTCTGGGAGACTCTGGCCCTTCTGCCCTGTTCTGTCCCCTAGCCTGAGCGTTTGGGGACACCTCCCACTTTCCTTGCTTGCAGTTAACTCCCTTGCCCTGGCAGAGCTCACCCTGGCCAGCAGTTGCCTTCACGCATTCTGGCTGGTTTTCACTTAAAGGTGAGCCTTCCCTGCCCTCCACTCACACCCACAACATCGAAAAAGAGAAGATGTGGAAATAATGCCTTCTGAAGACGTCCCAAGGTCCAGGGCTAATCTGAACTGTCTTTTTTCAGAGCTTTCATGGCCTTTTTTTGTCCTTGGCCCTTGGGGACACTGGCCTAGGATTCTGAAATGCCAGCACCGTGACCTGAACACATGCCTGGGCCTGCAGCTGCTGCCTCCTTGCAGACTCCTTGTCAGCAGAGGCCCTCAGTCCTCTCCTGTAGTGTTTGCTTCAAGCCCCAGCTCAGTTCTGTTAGAGGTTTCTAGAGCTTTCTGGAAAAGACTAAGAGGGTTCCAGGTGGCCGGACTAAAGGGCACCATCCCATTGCAGAGCTGAATCTGCATGAGGTGGCATGCTCCGACCATTTTTACCATCTCGGACACCACAGCCTTTCCTTTGTGATGCTAGACTTTACAATCCAGTCATCTCTAGATCAGGGGGTCAGGAACCCGTAGCAGCCCAAGGTGAGGCACCCACGTACACTGAGCTTTTAGCTCAGTGACTCAGGGCACAGGAATGGATGATTTATAACAGCTACAAGCACCTGGCACTGCTTAGACATTTAATGC
>PVKS010021099.1:0-35755 GCA_004027875.1 Aplodontia rufa | reverse complement strand
TTTTTTTTTTTTTTTTAAAGAAAGAGGGACAGTGAGAGAGACAGAGAGAAACAACTTTATTTAGTTTTCCACATGGCCTTAGTTGCTCCAACACTTAGTTGTGTACATGGTGCTGGGGTTTGAACCCGGGTCCTTGTGCTTGCCAGGCAAGCGCCGAAACCGCTGAGCCACCGCTCCAGCCCCATAAAATAGGTTTTTGTTTCATTTATCATTTCAAAATTATTTAGATTTGGCTGTTACATCATCCTAGTTATAGATGTATTTCATCCAGTGTAATAAGTCATCAAATAATATTTAAAATAGAAGTGAATAAAACTCAGATAGATACATTATACTTAATAAAAAAGGCTTTATAAGTAATTGTTTTTCTTGGTGCATAATGGTCATGCATGATAGTGGGATTCATTATGCCATATTTGTACATGCACATAATAGACTCTGATCAATCTCATTCCACAGTGCTTTCCCCTCCCTCCCTTTCTTCCTCCTTCTGATCTGCTTGCTCTACTCTACTGATCTTCCTTCTATTATTAATTATTGCATTATGGTTATAGACAAGGGGGATCATTGTAGCATATCTGTACATGGCCATAGCATGATTTGATAGAATTTTCCCCCAGTATTTCCCTATGTCCTCCCATCTTCCCTTCCTTTTGACCCTTTCTACTCTATTTGTCTTCCTTCTATTTTCATAAGATCCCTTTTTATTTCTTTTTTCTCTCTTGAGCTTCCACATATGAGAGAAAACATTCAACCCTTACTTTCTGAGTCTGGCTTATTTCATTTGACCTGATATTAAAGAGGGTTTATTAAAGCCCATGGTAAATATTTTGAACTTAAGTTTTATGTTCTGCAGAAATGATCTTTTATATGGATTGCAAAATAGAAACTCTTTTTTTCCCCAAATTGGTAAAGAGTTGACATAATCCAGCAAGGTGGTGTTTGACAGTCATGGTGCCCAGTTCTATCTCCATTGCTCTTCCCCCATCCTCTCTGAGTGAACAATGCTGCCCCATAGGTAGCTGTAAAAATCCCAAGGTTGCGTCTTATGTACCCAGAGTCACCGTGGCCACCTGATGGAGAACAATGAAGAGCCCACAGCTGGTGCTAGCTCAAAGATGCTTGCAGCAAGATTTGCTTTCCATCTCCCTCTCCTGTTCCCTGTGTCTATCCACAAACTTTAAGCCTGCAGGATCCAGTCTTGAATGGCCTTCTGTTCTCAGTATTCTGTGAAGATTTTCACAAAAAGTGATATTTTGCTTTCAGCAATTCTTGCGTCAAATTGATTGAACTGGAAACCATCTAAGCTTGAGTTAGAAAATAATCTAAGCAAAAGACAGTTTTTATATACTCCGCATGACACCCTTCAGCCCTTCCCTGCAGAGTCCAATCACAATATAATCTGAAATCATTTTTTCAAATAGTCAGCAAAGATCCTCTAAAACAACTTTCCCCACAAACCTGAGGCAAACAGCCTCATCCTGACTTTCAGGCCCCAGCACACAGGGAATCTTGAAACTGCATCATGTTATGATAAATGGCCACAACTAGCCCATGAAGCATCCAGGCAAGAAGTCAGAAGTCGATGCCACTATGTCTACTGTGGGTGACTAAACAATACTGAGTAACAATAGCTCAGCCATGGTGGGAATATGTCTCCCAAAGTTTATGGAATGGAAACTTAATTTCCCACATAACAATTTTGAAAGGGGGGGATCTTTAGGGAGTGATGAGGTCATGATGGCTCTGTTCTCATGAATGGACTCAAGCCATTATCACAGGAGTGAGTGAGTTATTGCTTTGGTGGGTTCCTGATAAAAAAAAGGAACTCTTTTTCCTTTCTCCTTCTTTGGCCCTTACACCTTCCACCATGGGGTGATAGAGCAAGAAAGTCCTCATCCAATGTCATCCCTTGATCTTGGACTTCTCAGCCCTATAACCAGGTGCCAAACAAACTTCCATTATTTATAATTTACCTAGTCTGTGGAGTTCTGTTACAGCAGCAGAAAAATGGGCTAAGACAGACAGTAAGAACTACTATTTTCTGACAGGCATGGTGGCTCACACCTGTAATGTCAGCACCACGGAAGGCTGAGGTAAGAGGATCATGAGTTCAAAGTCAACTTCAGTAACTTAGTGAGACCCTGTCTCAAAATAAAAAATAAAATAGAAAGGGATAGGGATGTAATTCAATGGGTTCAGCCTCTGGTACAAAAAAAAATCTACTATTCTGCTATTTTCTCTGTTTTACCTTTACTATAACTTCCCCTGTTATCTCTTCTATCTTTATACAACATATTTAACCATCAAAAACAAGAACCAAGTAACAAAGGTATACTAGAATTTTATCAAAAAACTACTTCTGTCCACCTTCAAGCAGGCTAAACTCATCTGTTTTTATTTGTTGATTGGTTCTTTTTTGTAAGCATTTTATGAAGAGAAAAAGCCTGCATCCTTATGGATGAGAACACAGCACTGAAAGAGAGAGTGAGTAGGAAGCAGGAGGAGAAAGAGACAGGGAAAACACAGTGTGCAGGAGATCATTTCTGCAGAGATAGCTGAGCTCCGATTATCTATAATACTGGAGGGTTTCGATGGAAACATTTCATATCATCTCTGTAAAATTCCAGGGCTAGAATTATCTGCAATACTTAGCAGTTTGTGTGAAAAATAAAGTCAGGATGTAGAAAACATCTTTTTCTTTTGGCACATCTGAGTGAAATGTTGCTTAATGACCAGTAGGGAGAGGGTGAAGCCAAAGGCCTCTTTATGACTTTTTAGCTTCTTTAGGAGAGGAAACATAAGGTCACATAAGCAAAAAATAAAGAGGCCGTCTCCCAGTTGGACACTATGCCTCATCTTTCTGGGTGCTCTGAGGTCCTGGCTCACAGGAGAGTTGTTTTTAGTTTAGGATGCATTATATCATGGCTATAGGAATTATATGTTGTATTATTGCTGTTCATCATTAGAGGAAACCTAGCATTTCCCTAATGAGAAACAATTGCCTCAGAGTGGGCTCTGACTACTTTATTTGCACTGAAGAATGTAGCTGTGTTCACCCTGTAATTACAGTGACTCAACAAACCTTGGCAAACGTTGGCATAGCCGAGCAACCTTTGTCGTTGGGTCCTGAGATGCAGCAGCACTGGGGAGCATGAGGTCTTTCCTGTGCACCTTCTGTGTGCTATACCCTCTATCTCTGGGCGATGATGCCACTTGCAGTATCCTCAATCTGGCTGCTATGCAGAGAAACCAGAGTCCTTATATAAATATGGGGACCCATGCATTAGCCTGGACTTACTACTCAATCTCCAGGGAAGACCGAGAAATCTGAATGTGGGCATCCTTCCTATTCACCAACTGGGGAAATACCAATACCTCCCCTGTGTTCTGTGCAGGTCTATGTCTATGGAGATCTCAGCTCATTCACAATGAGAGAAATAGAATAAATAACCCATAGACATTTCTTCAAAACAGATTCCTTTTCCCCATAACTCTCAGTTATACCTAAAACTCTGAAGGAGTTGATTCTATACATGTTTTGAAATGACCTCCAGGTTGGCTCCTCCTTCTATTGATGGTCAGTTGCCTGACTGCAATGGGAGGGAGGTGACTTTGTGGGCTGCTTATGCAGCCAGTCCATACTTTCTGAGAACCTATTGTTTATTTATTCAAAAACATGGAGTGCTTATTCTTTGTTCTACTCTCATATGTTCCCTAACCAGTAAATCTATCATGTGCATAACAGTGTTTTAAACTCTAGGGACAATAATGCAAGTTTCCTGACTTCATGACACTTAAAATCTAGTTGGGTAAACAAGGAAAATACAGCAAGGTCACACAGATGTGCACATTGAGCATATAAAAGATCCCAAAGGAGATTGGGAATAAGGGTCAAATAGCCATGCAATCCATGCCTGAAAGATCACCAAGATCTGGGAAGATAGTTAAGAATGTAATACACACATAGGGAAATAGGATTGGAGCCATAATGTAATGGAGAAATTATTTGAAGAAAACATATAAATTAATAAAAGCATCAAAGATTTATCCTAGAGATTTTAATTTACTCCTAGTTTTTGTCAAATGGTACACATTGTTTTGCTTTGTAAATGTAATTTATGTGTCCTTTGCACATATAAAATTTGATGGTGTATATTTTGCCATAATGTAACAAAGGTCAATAGCTACTAAGTGCCAAGTAATGAATATCTCAAGAACTGAAAAATATAGATCCACAAGATGAAGACAACCATAACAAGTTCACTGTTTGAAAAAGGAGAAGGAGAAAGAGGAGGAAAAGAAGACTTGAGAGTAGACATCTACTTAAAGCACCAACCCAAATAAAATACTGAAGTAGTCCAGAGGAGACACCTGCCTAATGAATAATTGGAGTAAGAAAAATGAGTGCTGAATTGTTCAGGGGTCAACTGAAAGAAACACTTGTGGTAGGAGCCCCCTCCCCCAGTACAAAGGACTTTCCCAGAACAAAGAGGGCCTGGAAGCACAATCAGCTCACCTGCATGAGCACCTCTGTTGCAATTCTGTAGCACACCCAATCAGAACGTGTCACCATTATGTTACCATATAGGGGAGGCAAAAAGGCCTGCATGTAGAGAACTGGGTGAAGGTGTGTAAGACAACACCCCCCTGCATTCAGGGCTCAGCCTTTGGATATTAATCCATTGGGCCAGTGCCAGCATGAATAAATGCTGCCTGCTGTGTACTCACAGATCCTGCACTTAAATCACACATGGAATCTTCTGGAGGTGAAATCTCCAGTGGCAAATTTAAGTGGTGATGTGTCAAGCCTTTCATTTGTCCATTCTCTAAAAGACAATTGGGAAGCAAAAGAGGGGACATGCACTGGCAAGAGTCCCCTCTGTTGGGGTAGAAGCCACTGACACTTAACAGATTTAACCTTCAAGATACAACTGCGTCAGGACATGCAGGATGCTTTAGATTCTAGTACCAGGAAGGGCAGGAAGTAGGAGGCAGGAGTGAACACAGGCCAGCAGGAGCTCCCTTTTCTCCAGGCTTTGCCACTGATTGAGCAAAGGCTGGCCTTGCCAAGAGGTGGCCCGGACCCCAAAGCATTGCCTCTATTTTAGAGAGCACCCAGGTGCTCTCTATTTTGGGTGGAGGCAAAGCAGGCTTTTAGTCACAGTAAGAAAAATCCTTCTAAGTGACAATAGCCTACTATATTTGATAACATTTAATAACAAAATGTTTTAAGAAGATAATGATACACAATGCTGGGAAGATTGTAAGAAATTGGCATTGAACAAGTTTTCAAGGGAATTGTATAGATGATAACAAAATTTTGATGCTATTAAAATTAGGTATTTTTATTGGCATTAAAAAAATGTCTCGGGGCTGGAGCGGTGGCTCAGCGGTTTCGGCGCTTGCCTGGCAAGCACGAGGACCCGCGTTCAAACCCCAGCACCACGTACACAACTGAGTGTTGGAGCAACGAAGGCCATGTGAAAAACTAAATAAAGTTATTTCTCTCTTTCTCTGTCTCTCTTACTGTCCCTCTCTCTTTAAAAAAAAAAAAAAAAAAAAATGTCTCGTACTGGACTGGTGGCTCAGTGGTTTCAGCACTTGCCTGACATGCACGAGGACCCGAGTTCAAACCCCAGCATCACATACGCAATGAAGTATCTGAGCAACGAAAGTCATATGAAAAACTAACAAAATTGATTCTATCTTTCTCTCTCACTGTCCCTCTCTCTTAAAAAAAAAAAAAAGAAAGAAAGAAAGAAAAAAGAAAGAAGAAAGAAAATGTCTCAGCTATGCTAGGCACAGGGGCACAGGCCTGTAAACCCCATGACTTGGGATTCTGAGTGAGGAGGATGGCAAGATCAAAGCTAGCCTTAGCAATTCAGTGAGATCCTAAGCACCTTTGCAAGACCCTGTCTCAAAATAAAAAACAAAAAGGAGTGGGGGGATGTGGCTCAGTGGTAGAGCACTCCTGGGTTCAATTCCCATTACCACACACACACACACACACACACACAAATTCTCAGCTAAAGGTAAGAAAAACTATTTGCAAGAATTGTACAACAAAGTATGATTCTAAATTCACGCACAAGTGCACACATACACCCTACAGAAATTTAATAGATATGAACATACATTTATATTTTTTATGAAGTTATTAAAAATTCTTTTGGAGGGCTGGAGCGGTGGCTTGGTGGTTACGGTGCTTGCCTTGCATACGCAAGTACTCGAGTTCAAACCCCAGCACCACATACACAACAAAGTGTCAGAGGAATGACAGTCACATGAAAAACTAAATAAAAATTGCTTCTCTCTTTCTCTCTTTCTCACTGTCCCCTCTTTCTTTAAAAAAAAAAAAAGAATATACAAATTCTTTTGGAAACAATTTAACCAAAAAAGTGTGATTATAAGCAATTTTCACCTTACATTTTTCTTAGTTTTTCCAAGGTGTGACTTTTTTCTACAAAGCAAGTGTTTTATTTAAGATACTTCATAGTTAATATCATCATGATCTATTTTTAAAAGTTTACCAAACATGTGTTAAGTTGCTGTCAAAAAGCAGCACTAGGTGATGACATGCTGAAGAGGAGAGGGTATGGCTGAGAGGAGCCAAGAGAATGCTGTACATGCCACGGCTCTCAGCAGAGGCAGCACTGAGCTTCCTCAGACCCTGCATGCTGCTCAGATCACAAATCTCATGGCTTTAAGGCTCGTCAGATGTGCCAACTGGGCATGCCAACCAAGGGTGACTAATTACACTTCACAGTCCCCCTCTAGCACCATGATCCCCATCCAAAACCACTAGGGAACAGGACTGAGAAGTAGGCTGCATGCCATCTGCAGAGAGGATTCTGGAGACCTAGGTGACTTTTAGGGGGCTCTGGAAGGACCCATCTTGTCAGCACCACCAACTTGTTGCCCTTGAGGAGAGTCACAGATCATAAAGAAGACCAGAGTGGAGACCTCTTAAAATGTGGGGTGCAGGGCTGAGGTTTCTGCTGCTTGAATCAGTGATGTCAGGGTCAACCTGCTGTATGAAAGAAATAAAAGTTAAAAAACCCTGATTTCATTTTCATAAGGAAGTCTATTGTTTATAGCCCACTTCAAGCTAGTGATGTCTTTGATAGGAAAACAAAACTCCTGAATAATTATTAGTCAGTTTTTCATCACGGTGACCAAAACACCTGATGAGAACAACTCAGGAGAGGAAAAGCTTGTATGGGACTCATGGTTTCAGTTCATGATCACCTACTCCATTGCTCTGGGCTCAAGGTGAAGCAGAACAGCATGGTGGAAGGGTGTGGTGGTGGAAAGCAGCCCAGTTCATGGCAACCAGGAAGCAGAGAGCAGAACCAATAGCAATGTTTCCTCCAAATCCACATTCCCAGTGACCTACTTCCTGCAGTCACACCCCACCTGCTAACAGCTTCTCCCAGTCCATCCAAACGAATAACATCAAATGGATTAATCCACCGATGAGGTTATAGCTCTCATAATCTAATCATTTCACCTCTGAACATTACTGTATTAACTAACACATAAGCTTTTGGGGGATACCTCATCTCTAAACCCTAATAATATTTAAAACTCATCATTAGTCAGCTGCTATAAGCAGATAGCAGTAAGCTCTGGTAAGTCTACATGTGGCATGGCTGCTCTCACTTGGTAAGTAAACTAGCCAACCCATAAATGTGCAAATTGAAAAAATGAATATCATCTCCATGAGTCAGAGGCTAACTGGATTCTAATAGAGGTCAAGGTCCTAAGTCCATGCAAAACAACTCATAATTAAATTCTCTTTCCCACTCCCAAAATAATCGACTTGCATATCCTTTTTACAAATGAGCCTTGAAAAGATTCCCTTTCCACAGCACACCAGTCTAATCTCTGTATTCTAAGTCCATCCTATGAATTCAAGATGTGTTGAATGGGTAAGTGTTATAAACTGGAAAGAACTTTTTTTTTTTTTTTAAATAGCAGGGATTGAACCCAGGGGTGCTTAACCACTGACCCACATGCCCAGCCCTTTTTGTATTTTATTTTAATAGGATCTTGCTAAGTTATTTAGGACCTTGCTGTTTTAGTCAGCTATGACTAAAAGACTCCACAAGAGCTATTTGAGGAGGAAAAGTTTGTTTGGGCACTCGTGGTTTCAGAGGTTTTGGCAGCTCCATTCCTCAGGGATCCAGGTGAGGCTGAATATTATGGTGGAAGAGTGTGGCCCAGGGATGTTGCTCAACACATGGCTCCAGGAAGCAGAAAGAAACAAACTATGTACCATAAAGACCCCAAGACGAACCTCCTTCAGCCACACCCTACCTGCCTTCAGTTGCCAGATAATGGAGATTAACTTACTGATTGGATTAAGCCTCCTATAACCCGATCATTTCACCTCAGATTTAACTGAATTGTCACAGGTAAGATTTTGGGTGACACCTCGCATTCACACCATAACACTTACTAAATAGTTGAGGATGGCTTTGAACTTGGAATCCTCCAGCCTCAGGCTCCTGAGCCACTTGGATTACAAGCATGCTCCATCACACTGTGTGAAAAGAGCTTTGCTTTTCTCTCTCTCCCTCTCTCTCCCTCTCTCTCTCTCTCTCCCTCTCTCTCCCTCTCTCTCTCTCTCTCTCTCTCTCTAGTGCTGGGGATTGGGGATTGAACCCAGGGTCTCAAGCATGCTAGGCAAGTGCTTTACCGCAACATACCCAGCCCAAGAATTTTTAAAACTAAAAGGATATCCACATTCTAGTTCACAATCTGCCTACAATTTGCGATTTTCATCAAAGCATGAAGGCACTGAAGGAGTCAGTTGTAGATTAGTGTTGATTTCATCCACCTCATGAGGCTGTTGCCAAAATTCAGAAAGTGATGCATAAACACAATTTGTAAAATATGAAGCACTCTTCAAATATCACTCAGAAATAATATTATTACATGGCACACGGATATATACAATGACTCAGGAATCTCTATCTAAAAAAGGCCTAGGGCAGCAGTGTGGGAGTCAGGAGAATTCTCTAGTCACCCTACTTGCATCAGAACAGCACTGTTTTCTTTTGATGATTAATTTGAGAATGATTGGCAGGGTCTGATGCACATCAGGCACAGATAAAATTCCCTCTGGCATTTCTCTGCTCCATGCTGTTTAGAGTCTCTCATTAAGGAAAACCAAGCCAAATAAAAATAACAAAACAAATAAAATAGAAAACTCTCCTTATATAATTGACTCTTAAAAATCAAATGTATATATGTGTGTAGGTGTGGGTATACACACAGAAAAATAAATATCAGACACATGCTTACAAATGTGCCTTGACTTACAGTGAGGTTGCCTCCCAATAAAGTCGTATATTCAAAATACCGTGATAAATGCATTGAATCCAACTAACCTACTAGACACCAAAACCCAATAATAGAGCACATTAGTCGGTGGGTTGGGTCCCCTCATGATGGCAAGGGTGATGAGAAGTTGTGGTTTTCTGCTACTGCCAATCAAGCATCGTATATTGCTAGCTAGCTCAGTATATCAACATTCATAATTAAAAACACAGTTTATACTGTTGTCTGCTGAATACATATTAGTTTTGAACCATCATAATGTTAAAAAATTCCTAAGTTGAAGCTTCATAAATCTGGGACTGTCTGTGTGTGCGCTTGTGCGTGTGCATGTGTGTGTGTGGGGGGAGGTTATGTGATTGTTTTAAAGGAGATGTTTCTTGCTGAACTGAAGGAGTTGCAATAGAATTATAAAGAATTTCTGCTCATTTTGGGCATCAAAATCCCAAAGAGAATATTTCAACAATATCTGAAGTACTATTTTATGAATATATAAAAAAGATGAATTCAGAATGGCTAGAATTAACCTATATTTTGGAATAAAGTCTTGCAAACACATTTTACTAAAATGATAACAGAAACATTATCGTATATAAAGCAATTGATCTTACTTCTCTGGGATTGGGGTATTCTGTCTACTATAGTGAGCTAAGGACTGGGCATTAATGAAGCACTTGAGTAGAATGTGCAATAAGGAAAGTTCCATCTCTCCCTCACTCACATCCTCTGTTTTTAGTGCCAGACTGTGCCAATGTTCATTACTCATGACTATAGTATGCAGTATGATGACAACAGGACTCTCATGGCTATTGTGTTGTGCTATTGCTAATTACGAAAGTAAGAAACAATCCTCATGATACTGTTCTCACCACAGTCCTTGCTGTCCCTGATGCACTACTGTATAGAGCCTTGCAATCAGCACTGCAGCAAATCTGACTTTCAGTGCACTTTGTAAAACAATGCCCATATTTATTTCCTGCCAGCAGCAGCTCAGATCTGTATATTTCCCTAGCGATAATGTTTCCAGAATGAACACCCTCTCAGTTCTTTGTCATGTGTGATTTGAAGAGTTGTTTTGTGGTTGGGAAATCTCTCCGTTCTGCTTTCTTTCCTTTTGCTTTTTGCATACCTAAATAAGAACAAGCAAGAAGGGAAGCTTAGAGAGAAAGGATGTTCTTCCAATCAGAAAGGGCTTCCTCCTTGCAAAAAGAGGAAAAAAAACCATGTTGTTGCTTAGGTTTTATTTGCAAGCAAGCTTGTCAACCTCAGGTAAGTATTGTTTCAGTTTTCTGCAGTTCTCCTTGGGAGTCTGTCCACACCCTTTAAAGGAAAGAGGATATTACTCTCTAGGAGACATTTATCATTTAGTCTAATTGGCCTACCAACCTCTCTTGCAGTGGCATACCCTGACAGATGAACACAGGAACATCAGTGAAGGCAGAGTTGGAAGCCTATGCAAAGTACATTAATATGCAAGGTACACTTTAGAGCTCTGAAAGCAGTGGAGAACAGGTAGGAATAATCACAGCCAGGAGCCAACAGAACTGGGTGCCCACTCTGAGCTATTCTGAGGACATTTCTGGCTTTCTGTGCAACAACTCAGGGGGTCATAAATAGGGCAAAATTCACAGGTGGAGCAATAGGTGCCAAGAGCACCTGAGGGTGAGGGCCCAGGGTGTGAGGGCAGTCCACCTTGCAGCCGTTTCAGCCCCAAAGGGGAACTGGGGCCAGTGAGGACATTTTCTTGTCCCTGCTGCACAGTTTTCTTTCCAGCATGCTCATCTTGGGCCTGCTTCAGAGTTCACATCTGCACTGTCAGCATTTGAGCCTCTGATGGCTTGTGCCTATTCTCTTCCAAGGCCCATCCCAGTGCCCTTCCACATGTAGCACTCAGGGTCAACATTGCATGCTTACTCTCTAACCTGGAATGTGCTGAAGTTGTACGCGTTCTTAGTTTAAACTTCAAAGACATTTCAATTCTAACCCTGGCAGCTCCAGCAATAATTTGGAAGAACTGTGTTCCAAGAAAATGGATAGCCCACTAGGATTCCTTTCAAGAATTTGCACTAAATAACAAAAAGGGCTTTTTCCAGAATTCTGCCAGCTGCTTATATATTTAAAGTTAAGAGTAATGGTATATTTAAAGATAAAAGTAGCTAGTTGATATGAAATGGAACTTTTCTTACAAAAGCCCCAAAATTCAGGTTCTGAAAAGTGAGGGGCTTTTTTCAACTGCCAAAGTTATTTCCCCCACTGCTTCCATTTCCTTGGGACAAAAGTGGCACATTTAGTTTTTTCCTCCAGTATACACTTTATTATTTTTTTATTGGTTCATTACATAATGAAGGGATCTGTTGTTATACATTCATACATGCACACATTATTACAATATAGTTTGGTCCCATTCCCTCACCTGTATCCCTCCCTCCCTGATCTCTTAGATTTTATAAATATAAGTTAACTGACTAAGACGATCATCACTATGTACATAATAGAGATGTGCTTAAATCACTATGCTGAAGAATGCCATTTGAGAGAATTTAGGGCTGCTACTTATCATTCTGTGAAACTTAAAACCAGCCAGAAAAAGTAAAGCCCTTCAAGGTGCTGAACTCCACTCTTACTCAGCTGACCATGCAGTTTAGAAATTCTCTGGCTCTCCAAAGCCCTCATTAAAGGAGCTCAGGGAAGAGGTCACAACCAGAAGATTGGTCATCAGCAATTTTCCAAATCCTGTGGGAGTTCCAGAAATGTTGAGTTTGCTCAGACCGACACGTTCATGAGACCTGGGAGGTCCAGCCCCATTGCCATTCAACTGCATAGTGTCATACGTGGTAAAGAGCAAAAACTCCACCTTCTATTTTTTTAAGATTATTTATTATATGTGGAAGTATTTCAGTAATAGATCAATGTTACCGGGAAAGGATTTAACAACTGCTTTAAAGCAAATAAGCTTCCCACCAGTAAAAACACAAATGCGAAGGCAATATGTGATCTGGAGCCAATGGCTATGCACCTAGCCACTGCTGCTCAGAGGTCTGAAATCCATCAAGGCCAGGAGAGCAAGGCTAGGGAGGAGACCTGGCAGGCCTGTTTCTGCAGACAGCTGGGATTTGGAGACCAGTGCGCACAATGGCTCCCACGGTGGCCAGGGCCCTTCTTTCAGATCCTTGTATGGATTCAGCTGGACGTGACTGTGGTCATCTTGAGTTGTAACCAACTTCCCAGAGCAACCTTGGTTGGTGCTTCCTGAATAGTTTCCCAGCAAGTTATAAAGAAATAAAATCATTGGAAATGTATATGGAGGTTTAAAATCAATCAGACCCTGGTACTACCAGGGTCTGGAATGTGCCTAATGTCCTTGATGTTAGCTTAAGATAAACCAGGTACATTCTGGCTTAGAGAAAGTCTATTTTGTCCTGACCACTTTACAAGCCTCCTACCTCTGACACAAATCATAAGGATCCATTTGACTTGCTGTCGCCCAGGGCCAAATCTCTGTCAGTAACTTCCCCAGAAACTGTACAGTGAGTAATTTTCAATCTGTTCACTTCTTTCCTCAGCCTTATAGCACCATGGGGCCTCATACACTGGGACTAGGTTGTTCCAGAATAATCCTATCTGTGGATCCCCTTCAGAAATATTTTACTGCTGTTTTTCGTATATTTGTCATTAACCATGAAATCTGTTCCCTTTTCTCCCTGATGCTCAAAGAGGCAAGTCCTATATTTCAGAATTAAAAGCAGGCCCTGCACTAGTCTAACAGATCCTACAGATTTAATGACATGTGAACAACTCAAACTTGAGTACTGGGAATGCTCATCCTGAACTATTCCTTCAATCAGCTGGCGGGCCAGGCTCATCTGACGCTCCAAGGAAGACAGACCCAGGCAGAAGCTGCTACAAGGAGAAATAATAAAGGTTTATACAGGATGGGTCAGGAGTGATTTGCAGAGCATCTCAATCATAACAGAGCTGCCCTATCATGTCTGAAGTCTTCGCTCTTTTCCCATTATGCTAGAAATATGTCAGTTTGGCCAATCTCTTCTAAGATCCATTCTCTCTTATACTTGTCTCCACTTTGATCTTCACCATTTCCTTCTTTGTTGGCTTATGCTTTTTCTAGATCCCTAAAAGGCAAAATTAAGTTGTGATTTTGGACTTTTTTCCTTTTACTGTACACATTATAGCTATAAATTCCCCCCTACTTTTCCTACATCTTGTAAGTTTTGATGTGCTGTCATCATTTTCATTTCTCCAAATTTCCTGTTTTCTGTCATGATTTCTCAAGTGACCCAAAGTGTGTTGTTTAATTTCCACATTATTTGTGGATTTCCCAGTTTTCCTTCTCTTATTGATTTTCTAGTTTTATTTATTTTTTAAAATTAAATTTGATTATTTTACAATTTAAAAATGCATATAAAGCAATAATATGATATGCTTATATTCTTCAATCAGAATCACCCCCTAGATCCCTTCCTATTTTCCCTCCATTTCCCCTCCCCACCTGCCCCCTGCAATACGTATCCACTAGATGATATGTTGCAACACCTTAGTTGGGTCTAATACATGAGATATGAGATTGACTATAGATAGGCCTGGATTTAGCTCCAGCCTCCACAAATGAATGAAAGCATTCGACCCTTGACTCTAGGTTTGATCAACTTTGCTCAGCATGATTTCTTCCATTGCCATCCATTTACCTTCAAAGACTACAATTTCATTGTTTCTAACTGCTGAGTAGAATTCCTTGGGGTGTGTGTGTGTGTGTGTGTGTGTGTGTGTGTGTGTATCACAGTTTTTGGATCAATTCATCCATTGAGGGGCATCTGGGTTGGTTCCTTAATTCACCTTTTGTAAATTGAGCCACTATGAACTTAGTTTTTGCTGTACCACTGTAATGTGCTGATTCTAACTCCTCTGGGAAAATACCCAGAAGAGGAATAGCTGGATTATATGGTGTGTCCATCCCTAATTTTTTGAGGATTCTCCACACTGCTTTCCATAGGGGCTGTATCACTCTGCAGTTCCATCAAAGTGTGCTAGTGTTCCTATCTCCTAACAACCCTTCCAGCATCTGTTATTGTTTATATTCTTCAGTTTTGCCAATCTGACTGGAGTGAGGTGAAATCTTAATATAGTTTTAATTTGTATTTCTCTGATTACTAGTGATTTAGAACACTTTCTCATGTATTCATTGTCTTGCTTCTAGTTTTGTTTCTGTTTGAGTTTTTGAAAATAATTACAAGTGAGCATTCCTAATCCAAAATGCTTCAAAATCTGAAATGCTTTGAGCATTGACATGACACAGGAGTGGGAAGTCCCACACCAGACCTCACACATGAAACTTCATTTCATGCCCAGAACCGAATAAAATTACCTTCAGACTATGTGTACAAGTTATAAATGAGACATAAGTGAATTTTAAGTTTACAGTTAGGTCCATTCTCCATGAAAATATTCCAAAATCTGAAAAAACATCCAAAATTCTAAACACTTCTGGTCTGAATTATTTTTGAAAAAGGATATTCAACCTGGAATTTTTTTAAAAATCAGAGACTTCTGTTCAAACAGGATGGAATAGACCCTTGTGTCCCAGCTCCTCTTGCTATTCAAAACTTTAGACCCTGAAAATGGCACAAGATCTAGCCATAGGAAAGCCTTAGAAAGGGGAAAGAGGAGGGTATCCTGACAGAGGAGGGTATCCAGGACTGGACAACTAAATAAGCACCTTCTGAGAGAAAAAGGTTTTCCAGAACTGGCATTTCCTGACATCAGCATACAGCAGAGGAGTGCTCATTCCTTCCTCAAGAGAAGAGTTCAGGCTGGGTGCAGTGACACATGCCTGTAATCCAGGCAGCCTGGGAGGGAGAGGCTAAGGCAGGAAAATGGCTGGGAATGTAGTTCAGTTGTAAAGCTCTCCTGCGTTCAATCCCTGTTTAAAAAAAAAAAACAAAAAAAAAAAAAAAAAAAAACAGAGAAAGAAAGAGAGGAGATCTTCTGACAACCACAGGCAGGAACATGTAACCAGTCTGGGGTTTGGATGGGAGCTCCACCTCAGACACCCCAGTGGAGACACTGTCTATCTTCCCTGGGTCTGAAACTTCCTGTTGTGCAGAAGGATATCCAAAATAGCAAAAGGAATGAGAAAAGGGGTACATCCAAGAAAGGGCCCAAATAGGGAAGCCATGCTGTTCCTGTTGGCCTAGAGAGCATCCACCATTTCTCAGAGACACCGGGGCTATCAGAGGTTCAGGGAAGGAATGTCAGCATACTGGTCCATGTTCTGGTTGTTGTTGGTTTTAGCTTTGCATAATTTCCCCATTTGGGGAAACCACACAAAGTGTAAAAATTATTTCTGTATTATTTCTTATGGCTACATATGAATAAATAATTATCTCAAAAATTTCTATATATAAATAAAAAGGAGTGCAATCAAGTCCAAAATCAAGGAAATGATGGACTTAAAACTACCATACATACATAAAGTGTCACACATAAAGTGTTTTCCCAAAGTGACCATATGTTGTGTTATAAACCGAGTCTCAACAAATTTCAAAATTTGGAAGGATGCCAAGCAAGATTCCTTGACCACAATGAAGCTAGAATCTAGTAGCAAAAAGAAAGTGAGAAAATCTATAGATGTAGAAAGCATTGAAATTTTAATTAGCTTGTGAGTCAAATAAATCACAATATATATTAGAAAATATTTGAACTAAATAGTAATGAGAATATGCCAGATCAAAGCAATGTCTAGAGAGAAATATGGATTTTTGTGCATATTATATATTAGAAAAGAAAATTGTCTACAAAGTCAACTACTGCTAAGAAAGTAAATAATAAGTTAATTATTCAAAGTCAAAAGAATTTGTGAAAATAAGAGAAAAAATGTGAAATAAGAAACAATTAACAGAAATAAATTCTCTTCAGAAGATTAAAAAAATAAGTTTCTGAAAATGCTTATCACAAAAAAGAAAGAAGATACAAATAAACAATACCAGAATAAAAAATAGAACAAAGCTACATAATACACATATAGATGCAAAATAATAATAATAATATGAAAAATTCATGGCAGCAATTTTGAACAAATTCCTAGACAAATATAAATAAAATTAAAGCAATAGTAAGTAGAAAGTGCTAACAGTCTTATAACTATTAAATAAATGAATAATTAAAATTCATTCCACCAAGAATGGTTCAGTGCCTGTAATTTCATCAGAGAATTATAAATTGATAAAGAAATAGCACAATGCTTATACAGATTCTTTCAGAACATAGAAAAATAAATGAAAACTGGGGCTGGAGAGGTGGCTGGGTGGTTGTGGTGGCTGGATGGTTATGGTGCTTCCCCGGCATGCCCGAGTACACGGGTTCAAATCCCAGCACCCATGTGCATAACTAAGTGTTGGAGCAACAAAGGCCATGTGAAAAACTCAATAAAAATTGATTCTGTCTCTCTGTCTGTCTCTCTCCTGTCCTCTTTAAAAAAAAAAAAAAGAAAGAAAAGAAAAGAAAAGAAAAAGAAATGAAAACCAATTTAACTACTGATAACAACATAAACTGGTCATTGAAACCTGTGCGGGTCAAAAAAAAAGAAAAATTTCAGACTGTCCTGTCTCATGAATGTAGAGAGAAGCATTCTAAACAAAACAGTAGCGAACTAAGTACGTAAATATATAAAAGTGAAACTAGACCATGCCAAGTTTTATTTATTCCAGGAAAGCGAATTCAGTTTATTATTAGGAAATTAATCAATATAGATCCCTACATTGACAAGATTAAGGAAAAGAATCACATAACTCCCAAAAATTTTTTTTAAAAATTAAAGTTCCATCTTTATGATTAATGTAAGTTATATAATGCTAACATGTAACAGAAGGGAAAGCCTTTAATCTGAGAAAGCATGCTATGTTAGTCAGCTTCTGTTACTATAAAAATACCAGAAATAATCAACTTATAATGAGATAAAGTTCATGTTGGCTCACAGTTTGAGAGGATTCAATACATGAAATATTGGTCTGTTGCTCTGGACCTTTGGTGAGGCAGCACATGGCATAAGGACATGGTAGAGCAAAACCACTCACCTCGTTGCAGAGCGGCACAAAGAGAGTAAAGGACTGGGTCCCACATCCCTCTTCGAGGACATTTCCCCAAAGACCTAGAACCTCCCAGCAGACCTCACCTATGAAGGATTGCACCATTTCCCAATAGCTCCAAACTGGAGACCAAGAATTTAACACATGGATTTTGGTGGAGATTTGAGATTCAAACTATAGCATTGGCCTACAAAAATGTTAACAAACTTCACACTGACAGCGAACATTGAAATATCTTCTTAGAGCCCAGGAGAGAGAGATAAAGATGTCCACTATGCACATCAGCTTTCTACTCAAGTTTCTGATCATTTCAGATAAGGTAGGAAGGAATAAAGAAAAGTCATAATCTACATGAAATGATACAAAGTAGTATTGAGAGTAATTCAGCAATATCTAAATCAATAGAAGAATACACTGTGCTCGAGGATTGGGAGCCTCAGCCCTGGCCCCTCTGCTCTCCCCACACTGAGGCTAACCATCCATCGTTAGTCCTGGCTTATTTTGGTTTTGTTTTTGCAAATATTGCCAAGCTCATTCTAAAAATTCATATGTGCTTACAAAGGGCCAGGACAATCTAAAGAATCATAGAAAAACAGAGTTTGAGGGCTTAATCCATCAAATATCAATATTTATGACAAAAACTGTTAAATAAAATTCATGAGCGGCTACTATGTAAATGAGCTCCTATATTCCTACACTCAGTTCATGTTCTAATTTAGATATGACATTTCACCCAAAAGCTCATGTGTAAGATGGCTTAGAGGTGTAATGATTGTGTTATGAGATCCTTAACCCAATTAGTGAATTAATCCCCTGATAGTCATTAATTGAGAGGTAACTGAAGGCAGGTAGGGTGTGGCCGAAGGACACAGAGCATTGGGGTAAATAGTTGCTGAGCTGAACTTAGTGTCTTTCTGCTTCCTGATTGCAATGTCCTGAGCCACTGTCCTCCACCATACTCTTCCACCATGATGTTCTGCATTACCCTGAACCCCAAGAATGGATGCAGCCTTCTTTGGACTGAGACCTCTGAAACCACGAGCCCCAAAATAAATTTTCCCTCCTCTAAGACTGTTCTTGTCAGAGAAAAAGCTAACGAAAACACCCCCTCAGACCACACTGGACCAGGATAGAGTCACCCACAATAGATGTCACATAATCAATATGAACATTAAGAAGCAGTACAGTTTTTAAAAGAGAGAGAAGGGGAGGAGTTGCACAGCAACCAGCCAGAAGAGGCCTGGTTTACCTGAGCCATCATGTTAAAAAAAGTCCCCTCACCATTAAACTCGTAAGGAAAGTAACTTTGAAAAGACCAATCTACCTCTTGTTCTCTGGTTCAGCTTTAATCTGTCCTTTTCTGCCTATAAGGTGAAGCCCCTCATTCACCTCATCAGAGGCACCTATTCTATTTTATAGAATGAGATGTTTCCCCACCCTAGAAATGCCATTGAAAGCCAATTAGATCCCTAAATTAAATTTGTTTTAATTTTGTCTTTTGACCAGGTTTATTACTTCAAACAATGATATTGGCACAAGGACAGACACATTTCAATGGGATACAGGAGAAACTCACTAACAAACCTAAACATAAATGGGTACTTGATTTTTGGCAGAGGGAACAATATGTAACATGCTAACTTGTGGTTCTTTAAATTAAACAGCACTGAGTGAACTGGATTTGAATATGGAAAAAACGAAAATTGCCACTTCATCCTACAGGATACAGAAAAATTAACTTTGGGGGGCTTATAGATCTAAATGTGAAAGTTAAATTAAAACAGTTTCTAGAAAATAGCATAAGGTCTTATGGTAAGAAGAGATTCCTCAAACAGGATAAAGTATACTAAGCATAATAAAAAAGAGTGAATAGGCTCATTAAAATCAAATTTCTATTTATTAAAAACTATAATAAGAAATGGAATGCTGCAGAAAAGAAATTTGCTAATTCTAAAGTTTAGAACATATTTTTCAAGTCATGAAGAAAAAGAAATAATCCACTTTTTAAGTCATAAAAGGGCACATTAAAAAGATGACATCCAAATGGCCATTAGACTTCAGAAAAGCTATCCAACCTCATCATTGGTGAAACGTAAATGAAGCCACGTTGAAACACCATTGCACTCTCTCCTGGTAGATTTAGGAACACTGAAATGCCATAAGTGGAGGAAGATGCAGAACACCTGTGACTTCTGGTGCCAGGGTGTCAGTATGCCCAATCATTTTGAGACTCTCTTGGCAGCTGTTAATGCTGAGCACACACCTGTCCTATGATTCATCAATTCCTCAGTGCAATTGCATTGATGTGCTCCAAAGACATGCAAAAAAAAAAAAAAAAAAAAAAAGGTTGTTTCACTCTTATTTGTAATGGTGACTAATGAAATAGTAAACACTGTGGCAAGTCCAGTCATTCCTGGATAGCAACATGGAAGCAAAAGTTCAGGTTGTGATGTTGTTATGAATGGAATATGATGTGCTTTGCTTCGCACAGGTATAAGTGTGTCCTCCAGGGGTGCAGATGCTGAAAGTTTGGCTCCCATTGTGGCAATGTTGAGGCAGTGAGACCTTTAAGAGGTAGGACTTAGTGGGTGATGATTAGGTTATTAGAAACACTGTCCCCAGAAAGGGTTAGTGCTAATTGTAAGAATAAAGTCAGGCCCAAAAGCAGCTAAGCAAAGGTTTTATTGGGATTGAGAGCTCTTGGGGAAAAATCACCGGACCAGCAGAGTGAGGGCAAGTAGGGGAAGTAGAACCACCCCTCCACAGCCCCAGCTGGGCCGTGACTTTATCTGGGGTGGGCAGAGAAGGTCCTTCAGAGACTGGCTGGTAACTCCCATCAATCACTGGGCAAAAAATGAGATGCCCCTGAGGGTTTTTTGCCAGCATTTGATTAGTTGTTCCTCTCACGTGCTCATGGGCTGCCTGATGCCTCACCCAGCTGTCTGGAATCAACCTAACACTAATCTAGCAGGAGTGATCTTGTAAGAGTGGGTTGTTAGAAAGTGAGGCCACCCATGCTCTACACTGCTGGTTTCCTTTCCATCTCTCCACCATGTTGTGATGCAGCCAGGGTACCCTCACCGCGAAACTCGCACCATGCTCTGGGACCTACAGAACAGGGTGAAGTAGATCTCTCTTTTTTACAAATTACTCAGCCTCAGATATTTTAGCATAGCAAGATTAAAAAGATTAAGAATCTATGAATCCATAGAAACAAGATGACCATAACTCTACACATGATTCACTAAGGATGAATCTGACAAAGAGAAAGCAATGCAAGCCAAACACACACACACACACACACACACACACACACACACACAGAGCTTACCACATGATTCTTTTTTTTTTTTTTTTTTGCAGGGCTGAGGACCAAACTCCGGTCCTTGCTCATGCTAGGCAAGCACTGTGCCACTAAGCTAAATCCCCAACCCCACATGATTCTTTTTATGTCAAGTTCAAAAATAGGCAAAGCAAATATATGGTGCAGAAATAAAAAGAGTGGTTACCCTTGGAGAAGGTGGAGGTAATGGAGATTGATGACCCGGTGTTGGCACAGGGGCTGGTATAGACTTCCAGACTCACATGGTGAGCACCTGGCTGTGCCCAGTCTATGACAAGTCAGAGTGCTAATCAAAAAGCTTTTTAAAATGCAAAGAATGGGACAGGTTTATGAAATCAGCAGCTCCAGTTTGTAGATATTTGGTAGCTGGTAGCTTCTGAGCCTCCCCTTCCTTCTTTCCCTTCTAGACAAGCTAAGAAAGCCTAGGTGCTCTGCATGAGATCCATCCCCCTGAGGCCCTGTCTTCTGGGGAACCCCTATACCAGGACACCCCCAACCACAGTGAATATGCAAGTCTCCTTTCCTGCTGCCTCAGGTCATTTGGATCTGTTGATAGGCCACTCCTCTCCCCAGAGAGTAGAGTCATGTAGGTGATTAAATATTTTCAGTGTCATGGGATGTCTGAGGAGATGGTCTCAGTCTCAACACTCAAACCATCTTTTATGTGGGGAAATTGCTTTTGCAGAGTGAACACAATAACTTCTTGAATGATTTCCGAAAATATTGACGTAAAAAAGAGCAATACTCAGAATTACCTGCATTTCCTTCTATCTGATGCTCATATTTTTATAAACGGAATTGGAGGTCTGTGTGCATGTGCTCCCATACACACACAGACTCACACACACACACACACACACACACACACACATACATGCACCCCTAGTCTCTGGATGCAAAACAGAAATAGTATTTTTAAGAGAACAAACAAGAAATTGGCAAATAGAATTGCCTTAGAGTAGTGAAAATTTTATCACAGTAAAACTTTTCTAAACACCAGTATTTTGTTTTTATTATGTTCACTCACTATTTCTCAAGTTTAAAAATAAATCTAAGGGCTGGATGGGTTGCTCAGTGGTTATAGTGCTTGCCTGGCTTGCACAAGGATGCAGGTTGGAACCCCAGCATCACATACACAATGAAGGGTCACAGCAACAAAGGCCACATGAAAAACTAAATAAAATTGATTCTTGCTTTCTCTTTCTTTCATTGTCCCTCTCTCTTTAAAACAAAAAAATAATACTTATGAAATTATTTAATTTTGGAAAATGCACAATCATATATATGTATATATATGCATATATTTATATGACATTTATATCTATTTCAGGGGGAAATTTAGAAGACTCAAAATACTATGATGTGGGTGATGTGGGGGTGATCCTGGAGTAGGATCAGGAGCATTATCATATCATTACTATGTACACATTTATGATTGTACAACACAACTCCTCAATAAAATTTTTAAAAAGAGGAAAGAACAGAAAATAAATGAAAAGAGAGAAAGAAGAAGAAATAATTATTCATAATAAACAAAAGAACAAAGAAAAATCTTTGCAGCCAGAAATTATAAATATTTGAAGTAGTGTATGCATTAATTACCCTGAGTTGATTACTCATTATCCAATGTATATATTTACCTGACTATCGTATTTTACCCGTCAAATAGTTACAATTATTTTGGTCCATTAAGAACAAATTAAACTAAAAATATATAAAGCAGTCTAAAACATATGATACACATAAAATGTTTAACTTTGTAGTTGCTACAAATAGAAATACCTGCTAAGATGTCAACCACAGACATGTCTCAAGGTGAAAATGAAGATTCTCATGTAGCAGATGGCTAATTTGTATCACTTCTTGTCAACGTTGGGGAAATGCATTTGCTAAGAGACATACTGTTAATGGAAATTTTGTCCTTTGGCACACTTCTATGCTTTTATCCTGTATACATGAAAATTCAAATACAGAAGAATAAAGTAACTACCATCCAGAGGAGTGTTTGAGCATCATGAAGCAGTCTTTATTATGGAACACATTCTATGTGAGTGTCCTTTTCACAGTGGTTGGAAAATACAATGGAAATAACTAATCTTACCAAGACTTAAAAAATGCCTAGTGTTAGAAGAACATGGCTCACCTATTTCCAAAATAATGCATAGTCTACAGCAGCGGACCTCCAGAGCCACTTCTAGCCAAAACAATCCAGCATCTGAATGAGTAATTCACCAACAAAGTGGTCTCTTTTCTATGCCTAAATGAAGCATTAAAGCATTTGAACTCAGACTCATTTTGAGATAAAATAATTGGTGTGTTGAGAAGGGAAATCTCCAACTGTGTCTTAGCCTTTCTGCACTTCATCAAATGTATTTTGCTTAACTTAAAAACAGGCTATTGGACTGAAGATGGTGTATGTAACTTCTTTGACTCAAAAGAAGTGGCACTGTGCAGCTTTCCAGTGGAGGCCATCAGGCTGGACACTTCTACTTCCTATTCTGGACATATATTCTGGGGAATCCCAGCTGCAGATTTTGATGCAAGACTACACTGAGTTTGCCACTCCTGAGCCACCAAGACCCCAGTGTTGGAAAGGCTGCATGTGGAGACCAAACCATGACCAGCCCACCACTGTCACCTTCATCCCAGCCCAGATACTGTTCTAAGAGAAGAGTAAGGAAGTGTCCACCATTCCAACTCCAGGAGGTGGAGGAGAATGGAAGAACCCAGTTATGGACCCAGGCACTTGACCAGAGCCCAACAACCCAACCCTGTCCAGTCACTGGAGCTAGGAGACAAGCCAACCCTGAATGCTCAACCCAGAAAATTGTGAGCAAAATACAGTGGTACCTTACACAACCAAATTTGGGAGAATTTGAGATGTAGCAATAGATGACAAAGAGATAGAGGGGAGAGGGGAGCATAAGGTGGGAGAATCAGAAAGAGGAAACTGAACTCAGCTATCCTAATTATTCCAACTGAAAATAAAGACAAAGCTGACACCAGCGTCTCAGCTTAAATCCTAGTAAAATGACTCAGAAAAGGAAAAAGTAAAATCAGAAATAGAAGATGACAAAGAAACAGCAAACTTCAGCAGGAGGTATGCACAGAAGCAAGAAATGCTATGGTTTGGATATTGTTGGAGTGTGTCCCCTAAAGTCTCATATGTTGCAAGCTTGGTCCCCAGTTTGGCAGTGTTGAGGTGGTAGAACCCTTTAGAGCTTATGATTAGGTCATTGGGCGAACTACCCACAGGAGGGATTAATATGGTTTTCATGTGGCCCCCAGTTAATTTCTGTGAGAGTTGATTGTTATAAAAAAAGTAAGCCTGGCATCTGAATCTCTCTGGCTTCTTGTTGTGCCATGAGATCTCCTCTGCACAATCTCTCACATTTGTGATGTCATCTGTCATGAGGCCCTCACTGGAGGTGAAATCAATGGAACTCCCTGATCTTCAACTTTGGCTTCCAAAACTATAAGCTAAATAATCTTTTTTCTTCATAAATTCCCCAAGCTCTGGTATTTTGTTATAGCAACAGAAATTGTACTGAGACAAACATGTTGTCATTTAATATGACAATGTAATGGCCAAAAGAACAAACAGAAGATTTTGGAATGGTTTGACATTGGTCCTAACCTTGATTGTGTCTCCCTACATCCCAGGAAAACATGGACATGTGGAAAAAATCCAGAACATTCTCTTCCTCTGTTGTAGAAAGAAGGTAAATGAATATATTTTTCTGACAGGAGTTCAATGCATAGAGCATGATAGTTATGAGAGGTTATGACTTCCAGGGGTGTCTCCAAAGTCCAAGGATCAATTTCACAGCCTTGGGAAACATGGTGCAAGGTTTTCAGTAAACTCTGGTCCTAGATACTTGAAAACATGATATAAGCATGTAACCTACATCTTGTGGTCTCCCTCTTATCCATCACCCCATCCTACTCCTCAGGTTAAATACAGATGTCTGGAACTTGAAGTGACCAGTCCTGACACTGAGACTCAAAGAGAAGATAGTTAAATACAGAGTCACCAGCCTACTCCACAGCACTGGCTTTGGACAGCGCTGCTGCAGCCCAAGTCTGATGAGAAAGAACTGGAAGGCTACAAGGCAGACATGGTGCAGCCATGGAAGCAGGCAAAGGAATGAATAGAAAATGCACAAATATCAAGCACTTCTGAGCTACTTGGTGAGGAAGAAAATCTAACTTGAGGAATAGAACAGTCCTAATAATACTTCAACCCAGAAAATAATTTAATGTGAATAAAGATGCAAATATTTTTAAAACATGAACACTCAAAGATCAACTAATAATTAACATGATGACATTTAAGGGACAATAAAGAACGAAGGAAGCCAACTGGAACCAAAATTAAAAACCTCAAAGACTAACCAGCAAGGTAGCACACATTAGTAATCCAGAAACTCAGGATGCTGACCCTGTCTCAAAATAAAATATTTAAAGGACTGGTATGTAGTTCAGTTTAATCCCCAGTAAAAACAAAAAAATTTGCAAAGACCAGGCTAAACAGTCCTGAAAATAAAATGACCCACAGACAACCCTATTTTCTTAAATGTAAAAGAAAAGGGTAAAGTTCAGGCAACTACCAGATAATGAAATGAAAGATCCTCCCCCCCCAAAAAAAAACCACAAAATTTACTCAATGTCAGTATAACTGGAGTCCATGAAACAGAGAACAGAACTAAAATAGAAGAAAATGTAGGATTTCCAAAGTGAGGAATTGAACATGCAGAAACAAATCTTTCTGTAATGGAAAGACAATACTAATGCATAACTTGGTTAACCTATTGTAATTCAACAACAAAAATGTCTCATCACAGAACTAATGAGAGAAAACCAGGCTGCTTTCACAACTCATTATAGTAACACTCATTTAATTCTCAATGACAATAGAGAAATGCCAATAACTGTTTAGGACCCAGAATACCATGGCCATACAGATCATCTGCAACTGGTGAATATCAAACATATAGTATTAACTAATAAAATCAAAAAGTAAAACACACACACGTATATACATGCGCACAACAAAATAAGAAATGATTATAATAACCTGCTTATTGCAATAAGTAGCAACATTTGCTAAGGGATTATTATATTTTCAGATACTGATTTTATTCTATTTACTCTCATAAGAACCTTGAGAAATAAAAAAAACATTTGTATTTTCATTTAACTAAACATGGATGACAGATATTAGCAGATATTCAATGTTTCCCTTGATAATAAAAACAGCCAATGAAGACATCTTTCAAAAAATAACCAAATAAGAAATAGAAGCTATGGTTAAAAATGAGCTGGTGCACACCTAGATTTAGTTTGAGATTAGTGTGTCTGTGTATAATTGGTAAAAGCTAGGCATGACCTCTGTGGATTAAAAGCTATACAAGGCCTAGAAAAAAACTTAAATATAAATGAATCCAATTGTATATGCTGCCTTGATCCACATTTTAGACTGATTCATGCATGGACATGCATGGGTGTGGGTTTATGTCTATAATGTAAGAAACTCAAGCTATAATGCCCTATCAGACTGTTTTCATTTCTCCTTAACAATTGTGCTTCACTATCTCAGCAATCTAGTACTGCTAGTCAGTTTCTCTGGTATATTTACATATATTGTTGTAAAGGTAATTTATTTTTACTGCAGATACTATCAGGTTGGAAGGCCAAAACCCTGTGAGATCCTTGCATAGAAATGGCCTTCTCTCTAGGGCCATTGTGAATAAAGTGATAATGCTTCTCAGTGGTGGTCCTCAATGATGAAAATACTTAACAACTATCAAAACATGTCCAGGGTACCAAGCAATGTCCTGTGTCCTGTAGGTTTACATTACAGTAAATAGCTTTTGTTTTTGTTGTTTTTGTTGAAAACACTTGCTCAAACAGGCATGGTGGCACATGCCTGAAATCCCAGCAACTCAAGAGGCTGAGGCAGGAGGATCATAAGATCAAAACCAGCCTCAGCAACTTAAAGAGGCTCTAAGCAACTTAGCAAGATCCTGTATCAAAATTGAGAATAAATAAATGGCTAGGGATGTGGCTCAATGGATAAGTGCCCCTGGGTTCAATCTCTTGTACCAAAAAACCAAAAACTTGCTCTAAGGACATTTTAATGGTTATTTGAATATCTTTTAATATCTATATCATTTAAAGTACTTAAATAATTATAAATTTTGGACCAGAAATTATATCTCAAAATGTTTTCTTATTATTTAATGTACTATAGAAACTGATTTTTATTTTATCAGAAGACAGCTAAATTTTCATACATGATTTTCATCATAGCAAAGATCCAAGTAATTATTTTGAGAAACTTGTGTGAGTTGATAATTATGTGAATTAAGTTATAGAATTGGAAGATTTTTCTATTAACTGAGTCTGTACTTATGTTTCAAGGGTAATGCCTCTTAATATTTTAATGGAATGTTACTCCATTTCTCCTACTTTTAATCTCCCCTAAACCTGAGCCCATGCACATATGTGCACACGCAAACACACAAATGTGTGCACAATTATGTCCTTTCTTAAATTCTTTGGCAAAAGATTTGTTAGTGCATTTCTAAAATGCAAATGATGAGTTCTAATTTATCTCTCTCAGACAGACTTATTTTGTGTTGGTATTTCAAAATTGTTATGATGCAGTGCTATCTTCATAGACAGTCCAAAGTTAGAAGGAAACTAAGTAAATCAACCAACCAAGCTTTCTCCTTCCACAAATAGGACTTCTGGACAACAGAAGCATGTGTTTGTCAAAATTGAAAGGACAGCTAAGCTCCACAGGCTGGTCCAAAACTCAGGAGGGCAGATTTCGTTTCAGCACTGTGCATAAAGCAGGAATTGCAGAAGAGAAGGCAATTTCATTACTGATAGTTGACTGAGATCTTCAGCAATTAGCAATTCTTAACCCAATATAAGGTTGACAACTAGGGAAGAGTGAGATCCTGCCATCCTGGCAGACACAGAAAGAGTGATGTGAAATGTATAAATCTTCCAGAGGCCACGTTCTCTCACATCGTGTCCCCTGGCCTACATCTTCCCTGCACCCACTGTGATGTTTCAAGTCACCTTGAGAGCACAGTCTCAGCTCCATTTTCCAACCTCCCAGCTACTACCTTCTGTCCAGCAATTCGGCCTTCACTCCTCAGCTCATCACAGCAATGCTCTTCTAAAAGTTGCCACCTTAGTCCATTTGGCCTAATGTAACAACATTCCATAAATGGAGTGCATGATAGACAGGAAATTTATGTTTCAATTTTCCTGGAGATTGTGAGTCCAAGGCATCAATAGATTCCATATCTGGCAAGGGAACCACTATATGGTTCAAAGATGACAACTTCTCACCATATTCTTATGTGGCAGAAAGGGCCACAGAGATTTCTGGGGTCTCTTTTATTAGGACACAACTTCCTGCATGAGGCTTCACCCTCCTGACCAGATGCAAAGGTCCCACCTCCTAATGCACTCAGCTGGTGGGGAGCGGAACTTAAAGGAACGAATTTTGAGGAGATACAGATGTTCAGAACATAGCAGTCACTGAAGTCCTCTTCAGGGTAAATTGCTCAGCCTATTCCTTACATAAGCATTAGACGGTGCCAACCACTCCTTCTTCCTAAGAGAATTCTGGTCAAATCACCCTCATGGTTCTCCACTTACTCTGTGGTCCTTTATGAGCTACTCCCTCTGCCCGGCTCTGAGCAAATGATGGATTAGTCAAGGACTGTTGGCTTCCTCTCCTTTCCTTGCACATCCCACTCTCTCTGGGAGGCATTTTCATTTCCTAGATACCCCATTGCCACTTCTAGGGATACATGACTCCATCCCAGCTGTCCTTCTGAGGTGTACTCTGAGGAGACAATTACAAATGGAGTGAAAGCAACTATATGCCTCACCAGGTAAGCAAATATTATAAGTCTCAGCCTACGTGCTCGGTCTTTCCCCAGGAGCTTCCTGCTGCCTCAAAAATCCTATTCCCTCTCCTAAGTAGGTCCTATTTGTGTAGAGGTCTCCACTTCACATCATTTCCCACATAGAAGATTTGGCCACTCATTTCACCATGGGAATTTCCCATCACAATGTGCCCCTCTACCCACTCCACCTCCCTATCATGGTGCTGGTTGCAGATTTTACACTGAACTTGCTTAATTTATCTGTGGGTAAACAGCACAAAATTTGCTATTCTTACACACTATAATTTTTTATTGTTTTTCATAGTTCTTGCCAGATTTTGATGTATTATCTATATTTACAAGTTTAAGGACTGTGTGTCATCTTCCCAAAGCATAAGACTAGGGAAGACATGAGCCTATCTTCCTGTTCTGGTTTTGCTATATCCCCCATGTGTGGTATATAACAAATGAACAGTTCCTATTTCATTAAATGAAGGCATTAAGAAAATAATTCATTAAATTCATTAATGATATCTCATAAATTGAATTATCAGGCTTTATTTGAAGAGATACCATTTTTCCCTAGTTTATGTTAAGGTGTGGGCTGAGATAATTTCTGAATTTCAGGAAATGTTAGCAAACTATATGTAAAATGCAAGTATATATTTCTTTGGATTTATTAAAATCTGCAGATTTACTATGCATTTTTCTATATTTCTCCATATCTCATATATACTCTTATGTTCTAGTATAAAACCGTTCTACCAGAGCCTAACCACTGCTCTTACTTTACAAGGCTCCGCCTGGAATAGAGTTCAAACATGGGTCAATGTAAACCAAATCATCAACGTGAAAGTTTGTGCATTTTTCCCTATTTTTTCACAACAGTGTACATATCATTACACCACTAAGATAACATTGTTTGAGAGGTTGGTTTTACCAATAAATGACCATCCTTTCATTTCTATTTATTTTTACTGTATTGTGGTGTTAAAATACATGTTTTGCAATTACATTAGTCTGTTTTCATTGTTAAAACAAAATGCCAATGGCTGTTTTTATAAAGAAAAGAGGTTCAATTTTTAAGTGTTCAATCCAAGATCAGGGCCCCTTGGCTAAGTTACAAAATGGCAGATTGCATCGTGGCAGGGGGACATGGAAGAAGGAAGAGATCACATGGCAAGACAGGTAAGCAGAGAGCAGATAGTGGCTAACTGTATTTTATATCAACCCACTCTTTAGGGAACTATCTGGGGTCCTGTAATAACTACTAAGCCCATGCCAAGGATTATGCCCCAGTGTCATAACCATCTCCCAGGAGGCCCCATCTCTGAAAGTCCTCACCACCCACCAACATGGCCACACTGAGACCCAAGCTTCCAGCACATGGAATGTTTGGGGACACATTCAAACTATATCAAAACCAAAGCAGCAATGAAAGCAATGAGTGGGATCAGTATAAACTCATTCTCATTTTTCCAGCACGAATTACTATCTGTACTTGGATTTCAGTGTGAGTGTTAGTTCTTCATTGGTTGATATTACTAGTTACTTTTTAATATTCTGCATATTAAAGAGATGTATTGAGCATTTGTACCCATTACTGGGAAACAAGCACAGGCAATAACAAATGTTTGTCATTTGTTGAGAACAAGGTATGGTCAATAAATGTTAAAGAGCAAATTCTTAAGTTCCTTTAGTCAAAGTTAAGTATTATCATAGCAATGGGAACAGGATCATTACTTCCTTTCTAATATTAGGGAAATAAAATTAGTTAATATTCCAACTGGACCTTCAAAGAGTAGGAGCTTACCAAGAAATTAAAAGAATAAGTGACTTTCAGGTGAAGGAGATCAATAAAAAGCATCTCTTATTTTATAGGAGGGTCAGGGTCACAGGCATGTGGGAAAGAAGGTTTGGTGGAGCTAAAGATCATGTCAGGTAATAAAACTGGGTTGCAAAGCTCCTGTCACAGCAAGCTAAAGATTTAAAATCGTATTGCTGTATATAATTTATAATTTTAAAAGTCTACCTAGTTGGTAAGACATATGATTTTAATAATTATATTTATTCTAGAGACTGTAATTATAAACTCATAGGTTTCATCTCTTTTTAAATTTAATCAATAGTGATGATTGCACTGTATTAGATAAATCAGATAAAAAGAAAAATGGGGATAGAGAAATCATTTAATAGACTATTGTGCTATAAGAAAGAAATAATAAATGTTGGAACTCAGGCATTGTATTCCCATCAATTCTTTAAGATTCATTGGAGAATATTTAGTAAATAATTTCTGAGTGGGAGAAGAGATTGAAGGGAGGGAATGAGGATGATGCTGGGGTTTCCCACATGGAAATGAAAGGGGCATACTGCTAAAAGATGTCAAGAATTAGCAGAGGAAGGGAGGAAACAGAAAGGATAAAACAGAACTGGCCATAGTCTTGAAGATCTTATGAACATCCCATCAGATGTGCTCCGGTAGAAGAGAGGCTCAAGATACAGGTTTGATCTTCAGGCCATGGCACAGGTGAGATCCCCCAGGTAGACCTTGCATGATGAGGTAAGACAGTACCAGCACTGGATCCATAAGAAATGTCTTAATAGTTCAACTTGGTGGTTAAGCTGCAGTCTTCATTGTATCCAGCATCCCAAGTACACCTGACAGGATAAATCATTCCCTCTTGGGGATGCTGCTCTTCCTACTTTCCATCTGTCTACAGAGTGCTAGTCCATCTTCACTCACCACTCCTCCTGTGCCTAGGCTCTAATGCTGGAATGCTGGGCCATTCTTGGCCCTATTGTTTTCCCCATGTACACCTGCTACTTAATTCAAGTATTATCTGCTCCATGCTCTTTAACAATATATGTTCATTCATTCATTTAGCAGGTATGTGTTGTGTACCTGTTTTGCACCTAGTACTCTGATAAACCTTGCATGGTTGTGAATAAATCACATTCTGTCCTAATGGAATTAAGTCTTTTTGGAAAACAGACAATAAAAATATATAATTTGTAGATTTCTAGTAAGAAAATAAATGAGAGTAAGGGGATCAAAGACAGAGAAGAAGCTTCTCGAAATATCCCAGGTGATCAGGGATGTAGAGATATTTAGAGTTAGGATGCTCCTGAGAAAAAATAAGAGGATGATTGAGTATTCTTGTCCAAGGAAAGAAGACTGGAGTGGCTGGAGCCAAATGAACATGAGGCAAGGAAAGGAAGTTGAGATCAGAGAGGTACCTGTGCTCACCCAGGTTAACAGGAAGGACATAGAGGATCATGGTTCAGGTTTATTTTTTTGTTTTGTTTTTGTTTTGAGAGAGAGAGAGAGAGAGAGAATCAATTTTCATTGAGTTTTTCACATGGCTTTCATTGCTCTGACACTTAGTTTTGTATGTGGGTGCTGGGATTTGAACCTGTGTACTTGCGCATGCTGGGCAAGCGCCATAACCACCAAGCCAACACTCCAGTCCCCATGGTTCAGGTTTAATGCAGGAAAGCTTTGTGGAGTTCATAATTAAATGTGTCTTTTTTATTGTTACTCCCTGTGTCCTAAGCAGCAGTCCAAATCTAAGTGTATTTTGAAAATAGAGCCAGCAGATTTTGCAGAATGCACTGGAAATTGGGTGGAATAGAAAAGAGGAACTCAGGACAATGGCAAGAGTGGGGTGCTCTGCGGTGAGATGAAGAGCAGCAGGAAGAGACTGTTTTTAGAAGATGGTGATGCTCAAGGGCACCAATACCAGCTCTCAAAGCTGCATGGAAGTCACACTCTGAATTGCCTGGTGAGATGGGGAATAAGCAAGAGTAGAGATATGCATGTGGGAATTGCCAGTTTCTACTGCTTCCAGCTACTTCCAGTATACCCCAATTCTAACCATTCTTCCCTACCACAGCTGCCCCAGCATGAACTGAGCTTCTTCCTGCCTGAGGTCAAAGGCAGCTCTGTTCTGTAACAGATTCCTCACTGGTCTCCTTGTTTCCAAATTTGCCCTATATTCTAGGGCAAGCTAGAGTTTCACATGAATACAAACCATACATTGCTATGATTCACAGCTCTCAACTTCCTAATGTCCCTCTAGTACATATGGAACCTCAAAACTACCCGAATTGGCAAATCAGTCTTGAGAAAGAAGAGCAAAACTGGTCTCACATTTCTTGATTTCTTTTTCTTTTCTTTTTTTTTTTTTTAAGAGAGAATGACAGTGAGAGAGAGAGAGAGAATCAATTTTTGTTGAGTTCTCCACATGGCCTTCATTGCTCCAACACTTAGTTGTGGATGTGGGTGCTGGGGTTTGAACCTGTGTACTTGTGCATGCCGGGCAAGCGCCGTAAGTGCCAAGTCACCACTCCAGCCCCACATTTCTTGATTTCAAAATATAACACTACTAATTAAGGAAACGTGGTGCTGGCATCACACACAGGCCAGTGAAAAAGAATAGAGTCCAGAAATGATATTTATATGCCATCGGCCAATCTTCAATGAGAGTGGAAAGTGTCAAAAACATGTAGTGGAGAAGGAACAGACCTAGCGTTGGGGAAAACTGGGTTGTAGAAGAATCAGATTGCACCCTTATTCCATGTCACACACAAAAATCAGCTCAAAATGGGCGAAAGTGTTAAACATAAGACCTGAAACTGTAAGACTTCTAGAATAAAACATAAGGGGAAAGCTCTTAGCCTCTGGTCTGGGCAAGCAGTTCACATTACTTTCAATTCATGAAGGCTAGCTGGCTTCCCTGTCACATGCATTTCAACTCCTTTGCTGCTCATTTTCTCATTCCAATCTGATGGTTTCTTTATTTTTTTCTTGATGCTATTCAAAATCTAATCTTAGAATAGGGATGTGGAGAAATTAAAACCCTTTTACATTCCTGATAGGGATGTAAAATATTGTACCTACTGGGTGAAAGTTTGATGGCTTCTCCAAAATCAGTATCACCCAGCAATTTCACTCCTAAGTTAATACCATAAAGAATTGAAAACAGATATTCAAATAAACACAGGGACATACCTGTTTCTAGTACCCTATTAACAATAGTATAGTAAAAATGTGGAAGCAATGCAAATGTCCATCAATGAATGAATAAATAAATACATTGTGGAGGCTGGAGTGGTGGCTTGGTGATTACAGTGCTTGGCCAGCATACGGGAGTACACAGGTTCAAACCCCAGTACCCAAGTACACAACTAAGTGTCAGAGCAACGAAAGCCATGTGAAAAAACTAAATAAAAATTGATTCTTTCTCTCTCTCTCACTGTCCTTCTCTCTTTAAAATAAATAAATAAATACATTATGGTATTTAAATGCAATGGACTATTATTCAATAATCAAAAGGAATGATATTGCCACAATGTGAATAAAGCTCTAAAATATGCTAAAGGAGCCAGATTTAAAATGCACATATTAAATGTACATGTTTAAGCATATTGTAAGTTTACATGAATGTCCATGGGTTTAGTCTATCTTTAAATGTGGGTATAAGTGGCTAGGGAGAGATAAGATGACCCAGCAGTGCTGCCCTCTCACTGGGTATTTGAAACCATGAATTTATTTATATTAGGTAGGAGTCCAGGGACACCAAGATGGCAGATACAGGGCAAGAAAAGTGCTGCTGGAAGATAAGACAGGGAGGGAGACAAGTCACGTCCCTCTTAATGATGCCCCATTACTGTGACAACGGCAGCTCTGGAGATTTATCACCATGACAACAACCACCTCAGGTTTGATGTTTTAAGATGACCAATGGTGGTAAAGTGAGCAGCATTGTAATTTTGTTTTCTAAAGTAACCAACAGTGGGGGAGATTGAACAATATTTTAATCAGGTATCATAACATAACAGCAAGGTCTTCAATGTGGTCTGTAGAGGGAAGAAAATACCTCACCACTCAGCATATGAGACATTAATTTCCAGACGTGGGACCTCGAGCTTCTCCCTTTTGCTCAGCCCCCTCCACTCTATGTAGTGTTACTTCCCCCTTCTCCTTCAATAAAGCTGTGCTTTTCATGTTACTTGTGCAAGTTTTGCCCGATTCTTTGTTCTGGACACCTAAGCCCTGGACCCGACTGGACACCCTGATGATAACAGTAAGATGATAGGCTCACTGAGCAAGTCACAATGGATTCAACTACTCATAGCTATGGTATGAAGGAAGATGGAGAGGACATGTTAAGTGAAGAAATAGCAAGGAGCCCTTTTTTGAGGAAATCATGGTCAGTTTTTTATCCAATTTCAATATGCCTAGCCAAGTACACATAGTTGTTAAGTGTTTGTTTTGCCCATGTTTGCATATTACTAGCAGATTGTCCATTTAACTCTAAAATCATGAATGTCTGCTTTTAGCAGCTTCTTACCCGTAAGCCCACATCTGAAAATACTTGTTACTGTAAGTAGGCAAGCTAATATGTAGGAAAAGGTGTGGTAAGAGAGAGAGAGACCAGATTTTTATTTTAATAAAAAGCATCATGAGTTGGTAACTGTGGAAGTGGGGTGATGGTTACAGGCAGTTCATCACACTCTACTTTTGTGTGTGAGATTTCCATAATAGAACAAGCATGTACTTTACTCCGCAAGACAGTGCACCTGGCAAACTCAAGGCCTGCGTGCCCTTCTGCAGCTGAGAGCTCAGAACCAAATCTGCTTTCCTAGGAGCAAAGCCTGTCTGTGGATGGCTACCTAAAGCCACTTTTCTGAACCATCACTGGTAGTGACTCTGGGACGCACTATCACATTGCCTTGCCCCAGAGAGAACGCTATTGCATCTTTCATGGTGATGCTTGTCCTTGAGCAAGTTAATCATCGCTGAGAAGGAGAAGAAGTAATAAATGCTGCCTTCCCCTCTCGTTGATAAGAGGGTTGAAGAGAAAGTGCACAAATACCTGCTGCTGTAGAGCTCACAAATTTCTGTCATAATTTTTGCACCTCTGGCCTCTGGTTCACAGCCATTTTGTGGTACAGATGCTGTTCTACTTGAGGTCGGTGTTCTGTGAACTCTTAGGACATTTCTCTTAAATGCCCAGCTTTAATCACATTGACTTCGTATATGACAGCTG
>PVKS010021098.1:0-35743 GCA_004027875.1 Aplodontia rufa | reverse complement strand
ATATGATGTCTTTTGAAATCAAATGGATGGAGATGGATAGAATTATGCTTAGTGAAGTCTCCCAATCTCAGAGACTCAAGGGCCGAATGGTTTCTCTCATCTGTTGATGCTAACATATTTGGGGAAGCAGTAGGGCTGACGGCTAACCTAGCAAAACTGCAAATTGAATGACTTTCAGAGTATTAGGGGGATGGCTCTAATGGATACCTGGAGGTGCAGGGAAGGGAATGGGGAGGGGGGAGGGTAAATGAAGAACTCATAGGAGTCTGGAGATTGGGAAGATGGGGGAACCATCCCAGAAGCCGATGTCATTCCTCCACGAACTACCCATTTAACGCATGAGTTCTTCTGGGGGAAAATGCAAAAGGTAAAAGCCAAGGTGGTTATCCATGATCTGGCTTTTCCCCTCAATAACAAATTTTATATCCATTGATTGATAATGTTTTGATAATGTTTCCCCCTCAACTGTATTTCTATATTCTTCTAATAAAAAAAAAAAAGAAATTAGAGTTGAAGGCTGGAGCAATGGCTCAGCAGTTACGGCGCTTGTCTGGCTTGTGTGAGGACGTGGGTTCAAACCCCAGCACCATGTATATAACAAAGTGTTGGAGCAAGTAAAGCCATATGAAGAAAACAACTAAATAAAATTGATTCTCTCTCTCTCTTAAAAAATAACTATTTCATAACTATATGTAATCCCTGTAAAGATACATAGGGTTGAACTTTAAGATTAAAATTAAAAAAAGAAAAATCAGAATTGAATGATGACCTATTATAATAAGGGAAGAAAAGAACAAAAGGTATAGTGACTTGCTTACCTAAGACCCACTTCATGATGAGCATTTCTGTCCAGGAGAACTGTGTAGTTTTCACTCTGAATATCTGTTTTGGGTAGTCTGTGAAGGTTTCATTGGGCAGGGTTTTAACGCCTTCAAATCGGTCAGATGCATTTACCACTAACAGTCCCAAGAAGATTGTAAAAGAAACAGCATGGGCTACAAACTTCATGAAAGGGCTCCTCAGGGTTCGTCCTAGCTGAAAATAAAATGTGCAACATTTGTTAAACTGGCAGCTCTAAGTGGGTGGAGGTCTTTCCTTAAAACATTTTTATCAAACCAGAGTTTAACCAGAGAATCCTCCATCTTGGACAGAAATTGCTAACTAAGCCTACACAGTGTTTTGTCTTATACATTAACGTGAGATGCTGCTTGAGCAATCTATTTTCTACTGACTTCAATTTTATGTTATTTATAAGTCTTAGAGGGGCTAAGAGAAAGGAATAGAACACATTGACGTATCATCATGTTACATCTGATCGCACAGATACCCTTAACCACATGGATATGATTTTTATGTCCTTCAAATCTGGGAAAAAATAATCTGTCTGAATATACAATTTTAAAAGATATATTTTGGGTATGCTCTTTTGCTGTTTACTTGGGCTTTATGCTTTAGATAGTTTTCAACTTTTCTTTCATCTTGAATAATTTTTAAGCTACATATTTCCTGCTATGTACTGCTTTAGCTATATTCCTACAAATTTGACATGAAGCATTTTAATTGATAGTTAGTTATACATATTTTATAACTTCTTTTTTGATTTTATTTTCAACTTAGGTATTATTTTCCTTCCATACAAGTAGGACTTTTTTCCTGCTTTCAAAAATTCTAATTTTAATTGCAGCACATATACAGAACATAGACTATACTATTATTTTAAAATTTATTTAAATTTTCCTTATGGCCTAGTGTTAAGTTGTATAATCATTCCCTGTGAGCATGAAATGGTCCAAAAGTTGCCCTATTAGAAGCCAATTTTGGTCACATTTTCTCTTGTATCTTGGCATCTTATCCAAAACCTACTTAGATTTTTGAGGGTTAAATTAAGGACTGTACTTTGAGTTCTTCTCAATCCCTGCTAATGAGCTTAACTTGGGTCTCTTCTTGGTCCCTGTTGACACCCTTACTTAAGCACCAAACCTTACCCCTCACCCAGGTATGCTAATAAAACAGCAAAGAGGGACATCTTTTCTGAAGCTCAGCTCCTTCTCAAGGTAGATATTTAATTATAACCAGTGACCGATTAATTGATGTTCACATACTGCCTCATTCAGGGGTCCTAGAGTGAAATGTTACTTAGGAGCTAGAGCATTGGTCCAATAGAAAATCAATTACAGGGCTATTCTAGGTAAAATTTCCCTAGTTAAAACTATGTTCAATATAACATTTGTAAATCAGATGGCCTGATAATGTTCTTTAAATGTGCTTCAGTGTGATAATCATCTACTTTTAATTCTAGTTATTAGTGTAACATGATTTATTATGATTTGGATGACATAAAACCTGTCAACTGAAATATTTTTAAAAAGCTGGGTTTTATAATTTTTAAAAACCTGCATCTCAGAATCAGACATTGGGAATCTCCAATTGTGTTGGAAGTCACCTATGTTCACATGCATATTGCTATATGATACTAGAAATAACTTCAGAAATGTAAAGAGATGCTTAAATGATACTCAAAGGCTCAAAACACCTTGCAAATGACAATTCTATGAACTGTAATGTTTATCTTTATTATTTACAAAAATAGAGACTTGGGGGCTGGAGCAGTGGCTCAGCAGTTAAGGTGCTTGCTTGCCTGGCATGTGCAAGGATTCGAGTTCAAACCCCAGCACCATGAATACAACAAAGTGTTGGAGCAACTGAGGCCATGTGAAAAACTAAATAAAATTGATTCTCCCTTTCTGTCTCTCTCTCTTACTGTCCCCCTCTCTTTAAAAAAAAATAGACTGTAGTGTATTTTTGGCAATAGGCAGATGTACTAATTTCAGAATGCAAAGACTAAATGAAAGGACTAATAAAAATATCTCACATAAATTTAGTAAAAAACATGAATTAAACCATGTCTCATTTTTATTTACATGATATAAAATATACAGTTTGAAAATTTCAACATTTTAGCTAATGGTTTTGGCATCTTGGAGCCCCATTTCTCAACCAGGACATTGGGACATTTTGGTGTACCCAGGAGACATCCTTAAATAGTTTTCACATTGTTTCTTGTCATTGTATCCTGACTGAAGCGGTGATGAGAGATAAGGAAAGATAGAAAATGACTGTAGGGAGGAGAATGGGAAGAGGGGAGGAGAGGGCCAGGGATCTTGTGTGTCCCAGCAGATCCATAGGAATGACAGGAAAAGATGGGACACTTGGAGATAGATTGTTGGCTAATTATCCTGACCCTTTATCTGTGGGCTCTACATAGTGTCTTCCACTGACGACTTAAATGAGGATATGGGATACACCTTTCCATCTTATCATCCAGGTGAGGCACCTGATTGCCCAAGTATGTATGTGACTAAACCAAACTGGCCTTGGGATTCCCCAGAAGACCTTGTTATGAGATTTATACTCTCTTTGTTACCTCTTTCAAGTTGTTACCTTCTGGTGGAAGATGAGTGTGTAAAAATGGTTAGGCAAAATGTAATAAAAAAACCCAAAAACCTGATATTACCCTGTAGTGATTTAGATTACCCTGGGCTCAGTTCCCACTTGATCTAGGTCATAGGGAAAAAAATTGAGTTCAAGAATTGATGTTTCCTTCTTGTTTGTCTAGGGTCAATGCATCTTTTTAACTGTAAAATTTTGATAAAGATCAGATGAGATCCAGTCATTTCAGTGGCTCTTTTTGTGTGAAGTTTCTTATTTTACAATAAAGATCAATTTTGAAGCAAATTACTCTTGGAGAAACTTTTCCCCTTCATAAGACCCCCAGATGAACAACAAAAAAAAAAAAAAGCCAATCAATATGTGCCAGAAGCCCTTAGTTATAGGATCATTAAAACTTGGTCAGGTAACAGCTTTTAAAGTGGATGTTAGAGCTTTGGCAGATATAGGCAGTTGTCCACTCTGCCTGCAGTAACAGAACCTGAGATTCTGATGTGTTAAAGCAGCTCAGTCATTGCGAGGACCTTGTGAGCTAATAATGTAGCAATAGATCCATATTTGTAGATGTAAGTTTTTTACTTGCCCCAGACTTCCTGAATGTTATTCTCTGAGAAAGATATGAATTTGAGAGCAACTGATTAGTGTCCTTGAATTAGCTCTAAATAAATTGTATTCAGATCCTCATGGGTGGGCCCCTTCTTTTATTGGTTCATATTACTTTTTTCCATGCCATTGGGCTAACAACTCTAACCAATAGTGTAAGCACTTAATGGGGACCTGGTGGTCTGTGGGTCCCCATATCCCAGCAAAGCAGGCATGTGGCCGTGGTTTTGGTAGATCATAAGGAGAATATTTCCATATCTCTTTCTAGTCTTTACCACCAGAGTCTCCCTTACCAAATGTCAACTTCACTTTTTGCCAAGTGCCAATGGTCTCAAGAAAAGGCTCAGTTTAAAACTTGAAAAGCTGAATTGAGGCAAACTTTGGAATCATTCTAAAAAGAAACATGTACTTCCTTAAGGTCTAGCTGTTCCAAATGTTAGAAAGATCTGGGTTAAATTGTTAGTAAATTCTTCAATGTGTTGCCCCCAAACTCTTATTCAAAATGTCTAAAGTAGGGTTCAGGAAGTGTTCATTTAGATATCTTTAATCAGGATGTTTTCACATTATAATGTGAAACCACATTTTGTTCCGTGGGCTGAAGAGGTACTAGATGATAATGAAATTTACTCGGTGAGGCTTCTAATGAAAGAAAAGGAAGGGGTAGAGTTCACCCGTCAGTGTTTTTGAAATCTCCTTTCTAAAAAAGTCCTTCTAGCTCTGACATTCCAAATCAAGTCCATTCCAAGGTCTGTCAGCAGTTAAAATGTGTATGGTGGGTATTATTGAAGGTTGTAATGCTGTTGATGTAACCAGAGAAAAGTGTGTGTGCGCGCGTGTGCGCGCGTGCATGTACATGTAGTGGGTATGGATATATTTGTACAGCCAGAGACTCTAGGTTTAAATCACAGCTCCAAAGGTTTTTGACAAGTTACTTAACCTGTTAGTGTCTCAGTTTCTTCTATAAAATAGTACCACCTGCATAGGATTGATGAAAGCAATGAATTATGTAATGTATAGTATGTAGTATATATAGTGTGTTTCAACATGTGGCAGTGCTCAGGGAATTCCCCTAATGGGAAATTTAAGAGAGACTTGACTAACTCTTGAAAACCTTACATTCAAGTGTTCACAAAAGCAAACTCACAGAACTCTTGTGTTATGCCGTGAGTCTGTTTGTGGTACCATCCATGTGCAACATGATGTGGGATGATGGAGATAAAACAGAGTACAAGAGTTGGCCCTTTCCTTCAAAGTTGTTGCTTTCCAGTGGGGAGAGACACAGACTAAAAACTGTGATAAGAACTAGGTTGAGAGATGAGGAGTAATGTTGTGGGGCTCATACTGGTTTTAGTATGAAAGTGATCAGCCTCTGGCATTCATAAGTCCTATCCTAGTAGAGTGACAGTTGCTGGGCTATGCTTTTGGACCTAGGGGGTAGAAGTGTTGGTGATGTAAGAACATCAGTGCTCTATTTCCTGGCATAAATTTGTCCTCCATGGCTATGATTCAAAAAATTATATGGTGATTTTCTGTACTCTAGCATAACTCTCTGGTATGAACAAATGTAGGGGAAACAGGCCCAGATATTCCTTTAAGCAAGAATTACATGGTAGTAAGGATGATAGACTGCACACCATAAAGATAACAGGTCAAATTCTAAAGTTGTTTACAGCTCTCCCTGCCTGATTTCTGGGATTTATTTTAGGGGCAGCTAAACAGCAAAGGTAAGGTAGTGGAGGAAGTAGTTTCTCCTACCATATTTTTATAATCAGATCTTGCGTAGCTTTAATATTTTTAAGATGTGATTTCTGCCCCGGTCTACCTGTGGTTGGTAACACTATTTGCATCTTGGAGAATGACTGTTATTCTTTCAGTTCTGAGATTTTAAGTAAGCAATCTAAATTATGAATCAGAACAGAATAGCAAAAGATGGAAAAATAACCTTATCAGTCATAAAGGCCCTTTGGCCTTGGGGCTCTTGTTGAGAAGATAAGGAACTCTCTAGAAAGACCTCTAACTACACACATTCCTGTGATTAAGAACTCACTAGTCTCCCAGTGGCCTATATGACCTCAACCATGTTGGTGACAACAATGAGAAATGTTAAACAAAATTGCTATTCTTTTTTCTTAATTCTGACAAACCTAGCCCATGCTTCATGCCTGCACTTATCACGGTATGTACTCATCTGTGACTTGGTTTCCCTCTTCAACAAACATATTAGTAAGCCGGCTCCTGTTGACACCCTTAGTTTTATAATCCTCTTATTTAACTGCCTTTCTTAAGTACCCTCAGGAACTTAAAAGAATATAAAAACAGAGTTGGCAGCCTTGGGAACTCAATAGGAAATAAATAATGAATTAATCTTGGCAGATTAATCAAGTAATTTTGTTGCTCTTAATAGTTCCTAAATTAGAACTGCAACTATTAGGAAGTAAATGCACCATTAAGTTGAAAACAGAAATTCCAACATTTGCTAGATGTTGATGGACGTTAGCCAGTTGATGAAATTTGGCAGTAGCATTTTATAAATATATTTATAAAAATATCAAGGACTAATTTCTTAGATGGAGGTATAATAATGTCATTAAAACATGGAATCCCTGGAATGCATTGTATTTTTCATGAAATTACAGAAATAGACAAAAAGGTAGTGACCCCATTGGGAGGAGGGATACCAGCCCATTAACAGACTTCTTCACTGTGCCTTCCTCCTGGGAGGATATGGTCTTCGGCACATCAGGAGTCCTTAGAGAGAGCTGGTTTTGTCACATGGTCGATATGACCTGTCTGTAATTCTCAGTATTATCTCTGCCAAAATTGAAAAGTTTTCTTTCTAAATGGTGAAAGGAAAGACTAAAAATATCTTGACTATTTTATCTGTCCTTTGGCTGCCTCAGAGCATGTTCAAAAAGCTCTTTCATGAGGGAATCTTTCCTTGTAATGAGCAGTGCCATCAAAAGTCATCTTAATACCACAGATGAAGACTTGTCACTCAGCTATCAACATACCCCCGCCCCTGCATTGAGCTCTGACTTGGAATCTACAAAGTATACAGAAATGATACTGCATGTTTATCTTGAGTGCTTTAAGTTTTTAGTCTTACTGGAGGTTTTGGGAGAATCAAATGTCGATCAGACAACTATCTGAACAGAGGAGAGAAAGCCCTAGTCATGGGCTAAACTTTCCTGTAATAATTTCCTCCAGAATGTTCCAGAAGACTGCTGTAGGTCAAACCTTTATGTTCTATGGTGGTATTAGCTTCTTGGATTTACTAGGCCCAAGAAATTCCAGAATTCTCTTCCCATAACCACATACTTTTTTTTTTGGTTGATCATGTATGCATATTTTTGTCAAGATTTTTCTGAGACCTACCAAAAACCTAAAAAAAAATTAGTCAGCAGCTGGCATATCATTTATTTATGAATCATTTTCCATGCCACCAGGCAGGCAGAGGCAAGTCAGTTTGCTGGTGTTGGCTAGTTCAGGTTCTTGGAAGCTGTTACATTTAGCTTTGTAGCAAAGTGAGGATTGGCAGCATTTTCCCCACAATGTTGTTATTTTAATGATTGAACAGCCTAGAATTAGTTTTGGGGCTCAGAGAGAGTGGAGGCAAGTGTCTCTATCCATGCAGGCTCTGGGTGAAGGCAAAGATCCAAGTTCTGTTACAGACTAGATGATTCCGGGATCAAAACATTTGCTTGCAACCAGCGAACAGCTCCAGTCTAGTGCTAACTCTGGTTAGTTTCTTTTTTGCTTTCTGAGCTTTTTCAGCCTATAATAAAGGACAGTACAAGCATTTTTCTTATCTACACACATATTATTTGGAGAATTTTGATTTAGAAGTACATGGCATGAGACTACCATAGAAACAAAATTCAAATGTAAAGCTGAATACTGTAAATATTCATAAATGTTCAATATCAGTACCTTTATTTTCAATATTGTCCACCGGAGATTGTGTTTGAGGCCTGGCCTCCCTCTATGACCCCTCACTAACCCTGAGGTACTCAATTCATGCCTGCCTGATTAGGTGGTCTCAGCAGCAGCCCTGGAGCCTCAGGCCCATCATTCTGGACTGAGTTCTCTATAAATGGACTTGAAAAGAGGGTCAGTTCACTGGTGACATTTTTATTAAGTACATTAGCTGATCAAATCTCCTGTGGAACTAATTTTCCTGTAGTCAGATTTTCTCTTCTGAGTTTTGATTACCTTCAACTTAATTCCTTTAAAAATATGCCACTAGGTAAATGAAGCTTTGGAACCTTTAAAAATACACTTAAACCCATGAAACACATTTTAAAATCTCCACATGGTTCGGCTTTCTAGACACTAACTCTTGCCCTGAGCTAAAGTGCTGGTTCTTTCTATGGCTTTGGCCCAAATATCTGGGCTGTGGAGATAGTAGAATAGGCAGCTAGACAATTTGGCACCTGCAAATACCATTCCTCTTGTCATCAGCTGTCCCTCGACATTCTCTCTCTCTTGGGTGAAAAACCAGTCCTGTACCTTTGGAGTTTGTTTTTTTGCCTTTTGTTTTTTTGCAACCTAGTCAATTGCCCATGTGGGCCAGAACCTCATCAAGGAGGCTTAGGAAAACAAGGACAATTTCATAATGAGTCCGCAGTGCCCCAGAAGGAGCTACAATTTGATTCTCAGCCTGCTAGTTATTTCTCATTTCTGAACCTACTTCAATGAAGCACACATGTTATAATGTAACTGAGGGCGTGAAATGAGATATTCCATGAAAAGGACTTAGCAAAGAGAAAGTACTCAATAAGTGCTGGCTATTACTATTATCATGATTATAATTATGGTACTACAGTTTGGAGGACATGTGTAGCACATTATTGCATAATTAGAAGAGGAAAATTGCCCTCTACTCTCTGTTCTGTTATAGATCCATTTTCATTATATCTCACATGTTATTGTTCTTCTCTTTTTAAAAATGATGATTAAAAAACAGGTCTTAGCATTTTCCCTCTAATATGGCTTTCTACCTTTGCTAGATATTTAGGGACTTACTATCTTTTAAAATACATTTTGGTTCTGGGACTGCAGCTCAGGCCCTCTCTCATTTTAGGTAAGGTTTCTACCACTAAGCTACATCCCCAGTCCAGGACTATTATCCATAAATAATAGTGGGAAAAGATCAGTGCTGGTCTGAACAACATGAACTTCAGGTCATGCTAAGAAGAGAGAAGAAATAACTACAAATGACATGCACCTTAAGCAGTCTGTACCTTGCTGCACGGAGCAATCCAATAGGCTATGGCGAGAAAAGGGAGGCCTATGGAGACTCCAAAGACAGCCAGGAATTTCACAGCGATAGACTGTTGACGTAAGCCTGAGAGATTTTCATACCACATGGTAAGCAATTGCTGCTGACAGTTAGGATGAGCAACGAACTGTAAAAACAAAACAAAAAACAAAAACAAAACGCAAACAGGAAAATGGCATCGATAGCACTTGAACAGTATACAACTTAGAAGTAACTTGGGGCTGAACTGCTTCACCTGGAGGTGACCTGAGTGTTGGAGCTAGAGTAGCTGGGGCCAGTACCTACAGGGGAGTGGGAGGTGGGTGGGGCTTCTGACTCTAGGATGCTGGGGAGCTTTGTGCTGTAGTCAGAGTCCTTGCGGATTGAGCTGGCTGAATTCATCCTTTGCAACCTGAGGGCCAGGAGAAGCCTCAGGCACAGAAAATGATGGGCAGCTTTTGTATAAATGCTTGTCTTCAATCCAGGCTGTTTATCTGATCAGAGATTTCTCTCTGGGAAAGCAACACAGAGGACTGATTGGATCATGAAAAGGGGTTTGGAATCAGACTATGTGTTTGAATTTGTTCTACCGTTTTCTAGCTGGGCGTCCTTGTGCCAGCTATTCTCATCTGCAAAGCAGAGTTTATCACATTGTCTTAGAGGATTAAATGAGATTTTGAAGAAAGGGTCCCCTCTCTTTTCCCAGGTAGTCTAAGGAAAAACAATTACAGTGTTTCCAGAGAACTTGTTAAAACTCCTCAGCGTTTCCTCACTGCATCTCAGTGGTATTCAGGTTGAGTCCATGGAGTCTCTTGTGGTGTGCTGGAGCACTGGCACATTGTACCCCCCAGGTATGGACATCATGCAGCCTTCTCACCACCACCTCCCTCTCTTGGAACTGTCCTGCCCTAAAGCGTAACTTACAAGATGGATCTCTTGTGACCATTTGATGTTGTGTGGCCTCATACCCACTAGATACACTTTATTGGACTAGGGATAGAACCTGTCCTAATCTAGACCCATCGGGTTTTCTCTTCTGCGTATTTGGAAGTATGACAAAAGGTAGTTTATTTGGTGGGGAGTTAACATGTAACCTGGGGAGATCTGAACAGCTGTGTTCTGTGTAGAGTGGTTAACAAAACAAGCCAGTTGAAAGGGATAAAGGAGAATGAAGATGTGAAGAAAGAGGCTGACAAGGTGTCTTTCTCTGGGGCCCAGCTCCAGTCTGCTTTTAAGGTCTCTAAGACATCCCTATATTCATAGACAAGATCTTCCTTTTTTGTGCTTCATCTAGCACATGAACTTGAGTTGATACAAATAAAGCCCTCCTTTTCTGTAAATAGTTTTTGTAACTTTGCCATTTGTTTAGTTGACTTTGTGTCCTAGCCAGTGAAACCTGGTAATAGGCAATATTTAAGTAAAATTTATAGGAATAAAGTTTAAATTTGAGAAAATTATAAATATTAGCTCCCCCCTTCCCCCCGTGACAAGAAAAAGGCATTATTTGCTTTTATCAGGGCTGTCTTTTGGCTTTACTCAGGATACCCATGAGCTGTAGATGAGTGCTACTGGGACCCATGGACTACAGAAGAGAGACTGGACATTTTTTGGAAAAAATTTCAACTGATTACCCCAGAGTAAAACGTGACCATTTTCATCTTATTTACCTCATTGGGTATTAAGAGAACATGTATAACGATTCCTGGGAAATGTAAAACATTCCCTTTGTATTATAAGAACAACATAAGTACAGCTATTTTATAATTTTCAATGCAGACATTGTAATGTTCTAGAAAGTTTCTGGGAACTCATGGTAGTATCTGTGAGGATACTATCAAAGGTTTATTTGGCTCTGCAGCCCCTGATGATACTAGTACTTGAATATCAGATGCAAGCAAAACATTTTTGTAACATTATTGGATTCATAGCAACCATTGTGGTCTTTCTCTCCAAGATAGACACAACAATTTCTCTTCAGTTCACAGAGAACTCCAGATTAATGGGCTAGCTATCCTGATCTTTTCTGATTTACAACAAAGAGCAGCAAGCAACAGAAAATCATATAAATGGCATAGTAAATCAGAGTCTAGTCATAAGAAGGTCCCAGCACTCTGGATGGTGGTTGAGCATGGGGGCATTTTTTTTTAATCAGTCAGGCTTTTCTGGGTGCTGAAATGGCCCTGCTCTGGAGACTCAAAGTGTGATTCCAAGGTGGGATGTATGCTCATGAAATAGTAGAAAATGACTACATGAATTAACCCTAGGGCTCCCTGTATTGTAGCTTCCCTGGAAGGCTCTTATTGCATTTGCCATTATTAGTTTCTTTGTAGGTGGGGAGAGCCCACCCCTTGTTTCTCTGCTGTCTCTCTGCAGGCAAATTAGCGCAATAAATTGGGCAGCATGAAGTGAGGGCAGGGATTTGAGACAAAACAAAGTGCCTACCATCCCTGCTCTCCCTCATACTTGCCTGCCAGAAAGACAGATCTAACTACAAGAGGGGTGCTCTCCTGAGACTGTGCCTTTCCTTGATTAGATCTTTGCTAATTTCCACAGCTGCATTTATTCCTCCATAATAAAGCAACCTAGCTTTAAATATGCTGTTTATTTGTAGATAAACTTGATAATATAATGCACCCAGAAAGGTTACAGCAGCTGATAGCTGAAGCCCAAATTGCTGTTTACCTTTTTATGGGAATTTTTCTATACTCATAGTAGACTGTAGAAGACAGCTTCATGATATGTAGGTCAATGTGTATCAGAGGACCTTTTCCACTATGATTTTGAAGTACACATGCACACAAAATCATCCCTGATCCAAGGAGGATGAGAGTAGCAAATGAAGTACACCAACAGGACACAAAGAAAACTCTAACCAAAAGGGCACATAGCCAAGGAACAAAGGCAAGAAGAACTCAGGGTGGGAAGATTTTCAAAAGCAAGGTCATAGAGGAACCCATGGAAGAGAAGCCTACAGCTAGAATAGAATGGAACTCAGAAAATTGGTATTGACTTTGCCTTGCTTTCTTTGCCATCTAGCTCACAAAAGGATAGAATGACCAAAGGATGGATGTCACCAAGAGCTTTCCCCAGGCTATTCCTGCCCTAAACCATTGTGGCTTAAGAGCATGGCATATTTTTAGAAAAATTATTCAAGGGAAGAGCTGATGTGACTGCCTTGATTTTCCTAATGATAATAATTCATACTCCTTAGAGCAGGGAGTTGTAATGGGCTGGAGCTGGGAACTTGTTAGGGTGGGTTTACATGGGGCTGAGTAGCTTCACAGGAGAAAAAAAAACTATATCCATAACTGGGATGAGCTGTTCAGTGAACTGGGTAATGGATGGAGTTTAGAGAAGTTCAACTGTGAGATGAGACAGGAAGGTACTCTGAGACAAAATTCTCTATAATGGAAAGGAGACTATGGGATTAGCCGGACTGGGATATAGGAACTGAGGGACCAGAATTTGTGGGGCTGTTAGTTCTTGAATCTACTCCAAGCCAGTTTTCCTGGTGGACCATTTGGACCATCCTTCACAGCTAATGTAACATTTGTACTCAAAGCTAGTTTCTGCCAATACCTCATCTAAACTTCTTTGTTCCTCCTAGCCACAGGTGACATTTTGAGAATATGATGCTAGCTTATGAGGACTTCTGAGACTCTTACTTAAACTTTAATTGGCTCATGGGCTACCATTTTTATAACCCAAAGGAAAATCACCCCCCCACTACTCTTTGTTCTACTTTATATTCATCCACAAGGAAGTAGCTACTGTTTTAAAAGCAAGATAGTTGTGGAGGAGCTACAAAAATTCCTTCACTCACTATTGAATTCGTTTTTTTTTTTTAAGAGAGAGGGATAGTGAGAGAGAGAGAGAGAGAGAGAGAAAGAAGGAATTTTATTTAGTTTTTTTCTTGGAGCTTTCATTGCTCCAACACTTAGTTGTGTGCATGGTGCTAGGGTTCAAACCTGGGTTCTCATGCATGCCAGGCAAGCACCTGCTGCAGCTCCACTATTGAGTTTTTTAAGGGATGTTTTATGAGACGTTCAGACCCATGACCCAGAATTAAAAACAGGATATAAGACTTCTTTGGTTAAATACATGGACTGCTGTGGACCTGCCTTAGGCTGGCCAGATGTTGGTAAGATGTTCTTAGCTCATTCCATGCTTAGCTTTCCCTATTCTACAAAAATGAAACTAGTAATGTGGATTTAGCATTATGGTTTAGATATTAGGTATCCCTCAAAAGTGCATGTGTGAGACAATGCAAGAAAATTTAGAGGTAAAATGATTGGGTTATGAGAGCCTTAACCTAATCATGTATTTATCCCCTATCAGGGATTAACCAGATGGTAGCTGTAGGCAGGGAGGGTGTGCAGGAAGGTGGGTCATTGGGGATGTGCCTTTGGGGTATATTTTGTCCATGGTGAGAAGATAGTTCTTTCTCTTTGCTTCCTGGTGCCATGTCCTGAGCAGTTTTCCTCTACCACACTCTTCTGTCATGATGTTTTGCCTCAACTAGGCCCCAGAGCTAACTGTCTATAGACCAAGACCTCTGAAACTATGAGTGCCAAATAAACTCTTTCCTCTAATATTGTTGTTGTAAGGTCTTTTGTTCACAGCAGTGAAAAATCTGACTAAAACACTTAATGAGTCAGTATTTGTAAATTGCTGACAACGATACAAGGTAAATACTAAGTTCTATATTTGTACTGGATAAAAACAAGCCAGTGGCTGTCCTTCCCATTCCGTTTTTTCTCCCCTTTTCCTCTTGGTTCTTCCTTTTTTTCTCCTACTCCCTATCTTGCCTTCCTGTCTGTATTCCTGACTTCCATTTCCTTTGGCAGATATTTTCTTGAAGTATCCACATAACCTAAGCAGGAAGGTTAGGCCACTCCTCCTCTATCCAGTTCCTCTCTCCTCATCCCCCAAGGAAGGTGGAGCTTTTGTTATCCAGGCTTATTAAGTCAAGATGAGCTATTCTCTGCTAGGTGGTAAGAGTTACCATCAAGTCTGTTCAGCAAATACTCTGATAGCAGCCCTTCTACTCATTATGCAGCCGTCTATCAATGAGGAGCATGACAGATTACTAAATCTGCAGAAAGCTCTTTTCCCCACTTAGAGCCAGTTCTTTATGTCACCTTAAAATATGTTAAGTCCTGCATGTAGCCCTTCTTGTGGGGGAGGGAAGAGGGCTGCCTTGAGACTGTTTTCCTCAGCTCTTAAGCATAGATTTTTCTCTCTGATACTAGGTCTTATTTATATGGCAGTGAGAAATCGCAATGCATGTTTTGATAAGCTTAAGAATAATTTAGCTAGAGAAAAAATTTCATGAAATTCAATGCTTATGGTGAAGATAACTTTCTTTAATATAGATATGCAATCAAAGGCCCCCCTCCCCAATGGCTCATGTGACTATGGTCCATATTTTCCCCTTTGCTCATCACCAGCATTTGCTTATAGAAATCATTTCTTCCAGAAACTGTCTTCAGAAAAGAAAGAAGACAGACGCTGCACCACTCACTGGATGGTTGTTCTCAGTGTGGGCAGCTGATATGAATTATAGTAGTTGTGTGGTGCCATTTCCTATTTGGAGCATTGTGTAGCTTTGGCTTCAATGGTGCTAATGTTCTTCCTTTCTGTTTTGTCTTGGCAGTGCTCTAAAGTCATGGTGGTTGAGAGGAAAGGAGAGAGATGGAAAGATCTGTTATCTACTATTTTATTTGGTTGGTTTATTCATTTGTTCAATCCTTCATTCATTCAACAAATCTTCCCAAGTGGATCATCTAGTAGGCAAATGTTCTCTCTCTGGAGACAGATAGGTTTCAGTCCTGTCCACATGGTACTCTCAGCTTTATGACTGGAAGTGGAGTGGGGCTTAGTACCAACAACCTATAAATTCATGAACAGGCCCTTCTTTTTTTTAATAAAAAATTTTTATTAAGGAGTTTTGTACAATCATAAATGCATATAAAGTAATAATATGATATGCACTTGTTCTTAAACCAGAAATATCCCTACATTGCCCACACCCCAGTCTCTTGATTCTTTTATATTTCTCCCTTACAAGTGATATAAAGGCTCAGATTGTGAATTTTCCAGAATTAAATGATTGTATAAGTATTATTTGGATTCTCAGGGGGGTAAAGAGTATGCTGCATTCTTGATTATCTCCCTAGATGCCTCCCCATTCTCCCTTCCTCTCTCTTCCCTCCATCTATCCCTTCCCCTCTCCCCATCCCACATATCTGTGGTTGCCCTAGATTATGTGTTGCTACACTTTTGGTGGGTCTAAAACATAAGTTTAAGAACCTTTCACTCAAGCCTGGGTTTTGCTCTGGCCTCCACAAATGAGGGAAAACATTTGACCCTTGACTCTCTGGGTTTGGCTAGCTTCGCTCAGCATGATTTCTTCCATTGCTATCCATTTATCTTCAAAGACCACAATATCATTGTTTCTAACTGCTGAGTAGAGTTCCATTGTATACCAGTTTTAGGATCCATTTATCCAGTGAGGGGAATCTGGGTTGGTTTCATAATTTAGCTGTTGTAAATTTAGCGATCAGGCCCTTCTTGATGGGTAAATGAATGAATATCAAATGCTCACTGGAGCATGGATCATCAGATGATGCCAGTAGTGCCATTTCTTGTGGGTCCTTTCTCTTTATTTGTGGGCCTGGTACCGTGTGCCCCACATTTTCAGAGAATTTAATTGCTTTGCCTCCACTAATAACTTACCCCACAAACTGCTCTTCCCTGTGCTAATATAGTGGTTAAGTGCACACATTCTGGGGTTGGACCATTCAAGTTCAAAATCTAGATCTTCTGTCTCCTGCCTGTCTCTGTGATCCTGGGCCAGCCGTCTCTCTTCTCTTAGCTTTGTGATACCTGCACAAGGAAAATGTGTGCTGGGTGCTCAGCACATGGCCCAGTGCTTAGTAAGTATTGAAGGTAAGCACTATCATGAATACTATCCCCACTATCACTTCTTTCACTTCTTCTTAATATCTGTTTAAATAGTTATTTTAACTTTGCTGAGCTTATACCATTAGCAGAGAGTGCTGTGTGGCAATGTGATTTTAGAGTTAAGCATTCCTTGAATATACAGTGTATTTAATTATAAGAAAACAAAAATTGCCATTATTTTATAAAGTTTTAAATTTATGGGGCACTTTGGTATGGGACTAACATTGTTATCATGCTCATTGAGTCTATTTATTTAGCTATGCAGTTCTGGAGTGGCCATTACAGGAAGATAATCCATGATGGTCTTGGGAGAATGGTGGGGGTTAGTTTTAGATAGAAACTCATATAATCATAGCTCTTTTAAGGCGCCTCTAAGCATGAGCACCAGGAAAAATGAAAAGTTCTAAAGATACACCTGAAATTTCTATTGTTATTTACTATGGAAAGAACTGAAGTTATATTATTACTCATAATCTTGACGATAAATCTCCCCCAAAATGGATGTGTCCCCATACACAAATGGGGATGTATTTTTATCTTCATGTTTAATTTGAAGAAAGTGAGGCTAGGTTATTTCATGTTGTCCACAATTCCATGGCTAGAAAGTTGATTTTACTTCTCATCTGTTACTAAGTCTGTGATCTTTTCATTTCACTAAATGTTGTCTTGTATTCTGTTGATTTGGTTGACTTGGATTTTAACCTCTCCTGGTCTTAGTTTGTTGTTATAAGTAAAATAATAAAAACTAAACATTACTGAGAACTTACTGTTGTTCAGATCCTGTGATGAGCACATTATGAACATTTTTTTCACTTATTCCTTGTTATACAATGTCGTGGGAACAATTATTATGCCTATTTTAAAGCTGATAGCACTGTGACAATCACTGTGCTGTACAACCAGGATTCCAATTCAGATTTGATTCCAGAGTGGCTGTTCGTAATCAAATCATAAGTTACGCTGCCTTTCCTAACTGAGGCTTCTAGAATCTCCTCTGGGTCAGACCACTGTCTCATTCTGTCCACTAAGCAAGAAGGCATCCCCGTGAGCCCCGTGATTTCAGATGTGCCACGGAGAGGCTTGTCTGTTTTTCTAGCCAGAGTTCTGGGTGTCTCCTCTTACCCTGTGACAGTGGACAATGTTCTTTTGGGGAGGACAGTTGATTTCTGACTTTCTTCTCCATAGTGGTAAAAGTTGCTATGCTAATCCCATTTCCACTTCGTTTACATTGTTTGTGATAGATGAAAGGATGCAGGTATAGTGGGATGGGATTTTAGCTGGGGAGAAAGACAACAAGTGAAAGGGGATGAAAAGAAGAGAAAGAAGAACAAAGTAAGGGAAGGGAGAGTGAAAGCAGGAGCTAAAGTTACAAACCTGTCTTGTTAAACTGTTCAAAGCTATTCCTAGAGCCTTTCACAAGCATCCCATCTCTGAGCCTCTGCTGAAGGCATCTGCTACCTGAAATGTTTTTCTTCTTATCTCTACATGCCTAAGTTTTGTCCAGCTCAGTAATTGTCTCTTCTGTGAAGGTTTACCCTGCCCAGTCAGGTGAGAATCTCTCTTTCCTTCATGTAGTCCTTAGTGTGTCTCTCCTATTATAGCTATATGCCTATGTGATCCTCTTTTGCAGAGTAAATTCCTGCTGGAGGACTCCTGTTATCCTCAGTGCAGTGCTCAATGAGTGAGTGCTATTTGAATGAGTAAATGGAGGAGTCATACTTTCTCTGCTTTTAAACTGCATTCCTGGTACCATTCACAGGACCAAAGTGGCCTTCCTTATTCATTGATCCTATGGTGTGGAAGATTCCCATTGCTACTGTCTATGGCATCATATCTGGAAGAGGATGTGGGTACAGGAGGCTGAAGGTTTGCTTGCTTTCCAGGGGACATGACAAACAAATGATTGAATTTATGTTTCTGTTGAATTCAGTTTTATTGTAGAAGTGCCAGATTAGAAAATAATAACAACAACTTCCTTAATTTCCAAGACAATTGAGTTACGAGTTTAAAGAGCTTGCCAGGAAAAAAATCATAGCACCATCTGGAGGGATATCTTAAGAACAATGAGCCAAGGAGGATGGGGTTGGAACTCAGATACAATTTTTTGGCCACAATTTGGGATTCTTTATTTTTGTACATATAATCTGCCTAAGAATGCTGTGCCTGTACCCTTTTTACAGTATTCCTTTCAGAATTTGTTTTCTGTTTTGGTTTCCATTATTTTGGTCTAGGAATTGACCAAGGGGCTCAAATATGCTAGGCAAGCACTCTAACATTGAGATATAACCTCAGCCCTAGAATTTCTCCTTTTCTGACCACCATCAGAAACATCCTCTCCATGTTGGAACGTTCCATTTTGACATATGTATTGATGTTTCTCACTTGTTTCCAGCCTACCTTGACTACTCTTCCATGTGTGGACCCCAATCTCAACCAACTCTGGCATGCTTCTTGGTTATTTCCATAGCTGAGGATCCTTCCAGCCAGCTGCTTAGTGAGCATTCTGGAAGTCTGCCAGGTATCCAGAGGATATAGAGACTGCTGAAGGCACTTCATTCCTGCAGATATTTCATATCACCTGAATTTCAGTTAAGTATCCATTATTCTCAAAGACAGAGCTTTGTTATAGTTTACCAGGAATAATAGGACATTGAAAAAACTCTCCCACTTGTCCTTAAAAAAACCTCCAGTTTTCTAAATCAACAGTAAACACTTACACAAATTCCCCAGATTGGTGGGCTGCTCTGAGGACTATATTGTGACTTAGCAGCATCCTGATTTTCTGATTAATAAAGTAATTTATGAGCCAGCCTATGCTCTTGGTCTCAGGGGACCATGACAAATGTCATTGTCCTAGAGCTGTGGGTGAGCTACTTCCTGAGTGCAGGTAGCTATGCAGCCATGCTGGCCTTTCTGGAGGTGGATGAAGTGCTGTGCTTTCCAAGTGCTTAGCAGGTCCTACCACACCAGTGAATGCAGAGAGTGCAGATGACATGATTGGTTTCCAGTCTGGCTAGGTTGCCATGGCCAGAATCCTATTGAATGCTCTAGATTGCCTCTGTTCTTTTACAGTATCACAAAGAAGCTACACTGCATACATACCTAGGCATCATTTTTTTTAGCCCCACCCAGGGTTATGCCTTATTCCTGAAACTAAAGAAGTCAAATCTGCTTCTAGAAAAATCTCTTGGATTATTTTCAACTACATTCCTTTTTTAGACCTTTTCTCTAGTGAAGGTGCTGTGTGTACCATTCCCAAACATGGCAAATGTAGCCACCTGTCTGTATTCAGAGAATTTTCATCTAGCTCCTCTCACATTCAGTTCTAATCACTCTTAAAATCCAACTTCCTCTCTAATTCCAAGTTCTACCAAGTCCCTTGGTCCCCTGAGATGTCTTCTTCTCCTATAGGTCTTATTCTGTGTCCCTCTTACTTGACAATCATACTTCACAAGTCAAGAGTATATCTAGGGGCTGGAGTGGTGGCTTAGTGGTATTGCGCTTGCCTGGTGTGTGTGAGGACCCCTGGTTCAAACCTTAGCACCACATACATAACTATGTGTTGGAGCAACAAAAACCAGATGAAACACTAAAAAATGTTGATTCTCTCTCTCTCTCTCTCTCTTACTGTCCCTCTTTCTTAAAAAAAAGTCTATTTAATATTTTCTATTGTTTAATCTCCTTGAGGGAACCAACTGTGTGTACCCAAGAGTATGTAGCCTTATGTTTTTTTTTTAAAAGAGAGAAGGACAGAGAGAGTGAGAGAGACAGAAAGAATCAATTTTTATTGAGTTTTTCACATGGATTTCGTTGCTCTGACACTTAGTTGTGTACATGGGTGCTGGGGTTTGAACTCGCGTACTCATGCATGCCAGGCAGGCACCGTAACCGCAGAGCCACCACTCCAGCCCCTAGCCTTATGTTTTGTATATAAGAGGTGCTCAGTAAACTGTTGAGTGATTGATAAATTGAATTCTCTTCTGAATCCTATTAAGATTTGCTCCATGATTTTCCCTGTGACTCATCATCCCAGAATAGTTTCAAAATATAACAAATCATCTATTACTCAGGGTCTGATGAACACTTAACTGCCTTCACATTTTTACTAAAAGATATACAAAAAGAAGTAACGAAAATTAAATGGGGATCTTGTCTTGTGCTGAAGACTGTGAGTCTAAAATAGGTGTTGAAGATTGTTTCTTTGATCAAATGAGGATTATTTAATTTCTCTGTATGTTATGTACCACAGTAAGTTTACATCAATTCAGTATTTTGACATCAGATATTTATATAATAAGGTTAATAATTAAAATGATAAGGAATCACTAATATTTGTTGAGCACTCTTCTGTGTCAGGCTCTGTGCTTAACACTGGTTGTATTACTTAGCCATGTTATCAGTCTGCTTTTAGTTACTATCTCAAAATACCTGAAGCTGGGTTCTTATCAAGAAGTAGTTTATTTAGCTCATAATTTTAAAACTTATAAGTCAGCAGTTGGGCGGCCAGCCACACTGGTTCTGTCTCTGGTGAGGAGTTTTTGGCTGTATCACGGTATAGCAGATGGCATCATGGTGGAAGCATGTGTAAGCAGGAGAGATCACATGGTGAGACAGGAAGCCAGAGGCCAGGTAGTAGATCAGTCTTGTGAGAACTAATTAATTCTGTGAAATCATCATCAATCCCTTCTGAGGGTTATGTCTGTAGTAGCTAATCAACTTGCACTAGACTCCATCTCTTAAAGGTTCTACTATCTCTCAGCATCACTACACTGAGAACCAACTTTCCAGCACATGAACTCTGGAGGTACACACACAAACCACATTCAAACCATAAAAAACCCTTGCATCAGCTCCTTGAGTTTTGTATTATTATCTACCTATTTTAAATATGGGAGATAAGACACAGGCTAAATAACTGCCCTATAATCAGTCACAAAAGTGATTGTTTATAAAAGGGCTTAGACTTGGCCAATTTGACTTCAAACATGCTGTTTTGAATATTGTATGTATTTCCACAAGGTAGATTTTTTTTTTTTTAAGAGAGAGGGACAGTGAGAGAGACAGAGAAAGAGAGAAACAACTTTATTTAGCTTTTCACATGGCTCTAGTTGCTCCAACACTTAGTTGTGTACATGGTGCTGGGATTTGAACCCTGGTCCTCGTGCTTGCCAGGCAAGCGCCGAAACCGCTGAGCCACCACTCCAGCCCCGAGGTAGATTTTTTTAAAAGCTTTTTTGAGGAGTTGTATTGTTGTAGAATCATAAATGCATATTAAGATTGCATTTTCCAGAATTAAGTGATTACATAAGAATTATTTGGCTTCTCAGATGGGTGAAAAGTAAGATACACTGCTGATTCCCCCACCCAGACACCACCTTATCCCCTTCATCCCTCATCTTCCCTCCCCACACTTCACTGCCTACATATCTGTGGTTCCTCTAGATTATCTGTTGCTTTGACTTTGGTGAGTCTATTACATGTGCTTAACCACCTTCACCCAAGCCTGGGTTTTGCTCTAGCCTCCACAAATGAGGGAAAACATTTGTCCCTTGAGTTTCTGGGTTTGGCTAATTTTGCTCAGCATAATTTCTTCCATTGCCATCTGTTTACTTTCAAAGGCTGTATTATCATTGTTTCTAATAGCTGAGTAGAACTCCATAGTGTGTGTGTGTGTGTGTATGTATATATCTCACAGTTTTTGGGTCCATTCATCCAGTGATGGGCATCTGGGTTGGTTTCATAATTTAGCTGTTGTAAATTGAGCTGCTGTGAACATTGATTTTGCTGTTTCGCTGTAATGTGCTGATTCTAGCTGTTTTGGGAAAATACCCAGAAGAGGGATGGCTGGATTGTATGGTGGATCCAACTTTAAATTTTTTGAGGCGTCTCCACACTGTTTTTCGGAGTGGCTGTACCAGTCTGCATTTCCACCAATAGTGTGCAAGTGTTCCTATTTCCCCTCAACCCCTCCAGCATTTGTTCCTATTTTTCATCTTTGCCAATCTGACTGGAGTGAGGTGAAATTTTAATGTAGTTTTGATTTGCATTTCTCTGATTACTAGCGATTTAGAACACTTTCTCATGTATTCATTGGTGTGCTCAGTTTCCTCTGTTATAAATTTCTGTTTAGCTTTCTGGCCCATTTAGTGATTGGATTGTCACAAGGTAGATTTAAACTCAGATGGACATTCCAAAGCACAAGGGACCATGATCTTTTCAAGCCTGCAAAAGCAGATGACCTCCCCATTCAAAGTGCTGTTAGAACTCTTCACGTCTCTGTGTAATTCTGCCTATTGGTCTGCCAGGTCCCAGAAGAGAAAAAGATGAGGAATACACAGGACAAGGGCTCAAAGTGAGGGCTTTTTTTTTTTTTTTTTGACAACTCCATCCTCCTAAAAGGGGTAAGATGTCATACTAAAAATGAAATCCTGGGCTTTTTCTTTCACATATGGAGAGGCACAGCAGTGACTGATTCTGAGATGGCTCAATTGCCTGGTCTTCATTTTGCCAGGGAACAGGTTAATGTAAAGGTCACGTGCACCCAGATTTACAGCCTTGAGTAGTGTAGACTCCACTCAAAAAATTTCTTTGCTGAGGGAACCAGTTAGAATCTCAGGCCCTTTGCAAAATCCACCTGACACTGATACCTTACTAGGAAGAACTGCAATTCCAGGTTGTTCCTCAAGCCTGAGTTTTGCTAAAGTTAGTTGCATAACTCTGTTGTGCTGTCCCTTGGGGGCCAAAATTCAAAGGGTTTGGAAACATGTGGGCTGTGAGTTCAGCCTGCTCAAGTGCCAGTCTTGGCCCCATTACTGACTTGTGAGGGACCAAGTAGCTTAACTTCTCAGTTTCTCTCTCTACAAAATGACCATAATTTCAAGGCTTTAGAAAATACAATTCCTTTTCTGGTATAAATTATGGTACAATTCTTAAGTACCAGCATACTATTTTTCATTAATGTGATATTTTAGTTATGAAGTAAAATGTAAATATAAATCACTTATATCATGCATTAAAATTTTTGATTAACTAAAAGATGTGCTCACAGAAAACTTATTTACTTTCCATGGTTCCTAAGTAGAGAAAGAAACTTGGTCATTAATATAAGGAATAATTATTACTCTAGTTGAAACACTTTATTAACTTTAGGTATACTAAAGTTATTGATACCAAAACAAGAAATCTGCATGGGAGCTGTATCTATGTTTAACTAAATGAAAGAAAACAGAAATAGACTGGGATGGACTTTCTTCAAATATAAACCACAGCTTCCCACCAATACATAAATTGTACTCCTAGGCTGATGTAACTGATAATCATATGGTTCTCAAAATGACTTCCTCAGCCAGGTTTGGTGGTTCATTACTGTAATCCCAGGTACTTGGGAGGCTGGGGCAGGACGATCATAAGTTTAAGGCCAGCCTGGACAACTTAGCAAGACCCTGTCCCAAAATAAACAATCAAAAGGGCTGGGAATGTTGCTCAGTGATGGACCATCCCTGGATTTAATCCCAGTACTGTGGGGAGAAAAAAACTATTAAACATTAAGTGAGTTGCAAACAGATGAAGGAATCAGAGGGCAGTAGTTGGAACTCACTTATCCCCTTGTGATTCCAAGTTTCCCAAATTTCTTTTGTAGAGAAAAGTATATATAAACCATCAATGGTATATTCAATACACTTCCCTTTTAAAAATCACATTATAATTTATTTAAAAGTAACTAATTAATTTCATCTTCTGTGAATTTATATTATAATGCTGATGTATGTGTATCATATTTTGCCCTATTTTATTTTTATTTGATGATTTTATGTGTATGTGCAATTTTATGGTTGAGCTATACTCAAGATTTTTGTATTACAAATTTAAATTTTTTGAATTCTTAAACTTATAAAAGTATTTTATTCTTATGAGACATAAATGCTGAAATAATGGCAAAATCACTGGCTCAAGAATAAGAAATAACATGTGTAACTCCAGTGTCCTAGGTCTTGGCAGCCAGTGAAAGCATACCTAGTCTCAGCAGTAGACAGTCATTTATCCATTCCCCAGACATTCAGTACATGCCTGTTGATACCAGGTACCACATTCTCTGGGACATAGAAGACACTGAACAAAATGGTCAAGGCCCTGCCTGGGAAGCTTGTTAATTTCCAGTCTTGAGTCTTTTCAAAGACTGGCTGGCAGGGAAGATTTTTTAAATTACAGCCTCTTTTGTTTTCACATTTGATTTAAATTTCTCACCTCAAGACACTTTACCTGTCCTTCAATACATTAAGTGCAGACATCAACTGTTCCCTTATCATTCTTTGTAAAGGCCAGCCCTGAACTCAGGAATTGCTGCTGCATCTCTGTAGCCCGGTTTGCCTGTCCCAGCATCCTTTCTCTGCCCTGTGCTTCTGTTTGCATTGAAACCTCCTGCACTAGTCCATTCTGCTGGCCAAGTATGACCAGCCATCAGCCCTCTGCTCTGCCCGTTCCCCTGCAGTTCTATTAATGGGCCAGTGCTGGGTGCTGATTTCCTCTGGACCTCGATGCCACCTGGCCTGTGGTGTCTACTTTCTTGGCACAGGTGCTACATGTGCTCTCCTTTGCTCCTTCCTCCAGATCTCCACTATTTGCCACAGAATGACTGTCTCTTTTCATGCCTATTTTTTTTTCTAAAGGGCAGTCCTCTGACAAAATTGCTGGGAATGATGTCATAGGTGAAGTAGTACCTTTTGTTGTTCCATAGTTTCTCCTTCCCAGGCTTGAGGCCTGCATGGATGATCCGAAGTGGGGGTTTAGCGCACTGCTCATAGCTCATCTTGGCTTATGGGAAGGGAGGTTGAGAAGGGTCCAAAGGTTCTGAGTTCAGAACTATTGCTCACTTAGGTCTTGAACAGACTGCTTATTTTGGGGAATTTTCCTCTCAAATGTTCCTTAAAAATTAACTATCTCCTGCACCTCTACCCCCAGCAGCAATCTGACCAATAAAATTAGACCCAGTTATAGTTCTTTTCCATGTAGTCTGGGTTCTATGCAAATAGAAGAGGAGTGTGTTTACCAATGAATATCCCGTTTCGTTTCCTCCATCAAACACCATAATTCTTCACATGTATTCCTTACAGAGCACTTTTAATGGGTGTCTCCTAATTTCTTTACCTCATGCTTCCCATTCCTACTCTCTAATACTTTAAAAGGGACATTGTTACTTAGACAAAGAAACTGGCACATATCTAAGTGGAGGGACAGTAAGTAAAAAGCTTTTTTGGTGAACAACTTTTGTGCTGAGTCATGAAGGCTATACTTGGGCCACCAAGAGAGTTGGGAAGGGCATGCTGAAGAGAAGGAGCAGCAAAGCATTTGGGCTGTAGAGTCAGACAAATCTTGGTTTAAATATTGCCTCTGTGACTGACTGTGTGATATCTAGCAAGTTAGGTTACCTTTGAGCTTCATCTGTTTTATCTGCTTTTTTGAATGAGAAGCGCTTGGGATGGTAAGGGACACAGATTAAATACTTAATAAATTGTTGATACCAAAGCCTCAGAGCACAGCATGTCAGGAAAGTTGCAGGTAAGTCAGGGACCATCAGGGAGTGATAGAAGATGAGAGGCCCTGAAGAACTTGTGAGTCATGCTGAGATGGAGACTGCATATGACATGAGAAAGCCAGGTCCCTTGGGAGTGAGAAGCTATAGTAGACTTTTACTTTCATCTATGGTAGATATCCTTAGCGTAGGGTCTTGTGCACCCACACTTGCCTCTGCTCAATCCCTATGTACTAAAGAACAGAGCAACATCCTCCATTTAAATTACAGCATCAGACAGTCTCAAAAGGCTCCAGGGACACCTGATTCATGGAACCTGCCCAGTAGACAATGATAATTTATTGTAGCATCCAGTATTCTGTTTGCAGACTCTTTAAATGTTAATGATCAATAATGTAATTATGATGGGGAAAGTTCCTGGGCCAGTTGTGGGTTTAATTTAATTTACAAAGCCATCTGGAGCTATGCAAAACTCTTTTTGAAATTTTTTCCAGACCAAATTTGGATGGCTTCTAGTCACTATAATATTGAGCCTATAGCAAAGACACTGCCCCCAAGCCCCGGGATCTAAAAGGAAGCCCAGTGGCCTGAAAATGAGTTGAAAAAAAGTTTATGGTGGATTCTATAATTTCCCCTCTCCCTGTCTCTCCAAGGTCAGGGAAGGAGCACTAGTTGGCTAGCAAGAATGGGTTTCTGTTAAGAACTGAGCCTCATTCAGCTGTACAAGAGGCCAGAAAAATGGCTGTTTATTACACTTAGAAAAAAAATTCACATTTATCCCCATGTCTGTAAGGCCTCTGGTAATCTGGTTCTTTCCTTCTTTACATCTGTTCACTCTCCCCTTTGCTCACTGTGATCCAGCCCTCCTGGCCTCCTTACTCTTCCTGAAATGTATCAATGCCTTCCTTGACCACCCTGTCCCAAATACAAGTCTTTTTTCCCTCCACTCCCTTATTCAGTCCCTTCCTGTTCTTTTACCTGGCTTTCTCTTTAGTTGTTCAGCACCACTAGAGTTTGTTATGCATTTATAGTCTGTGACTGTATTAAAATATACTAAGATATAAGTTCCCTAAGACAAAGGACCTTTTTATTATTTACTGTATTGTATCTATACCTAAAACAGTATCCAGTACATAGTTGCTTTTCAACAAATATCTGTTGAATGAATGCATTCATGAATGACGTCTCTGGCTCATCTCCTTGATTCCACAGTGTACCTACTATACTGTCTGGGACACTGTGTGCTTAAAAAAAAGTGCTGAATGATAAAGATGGGCCAGATGATTGTGATCAGTGTTTGTCAGTAGCATCAGGTATCCATAGGAGAAGGGCACAGGACAAAAGTCCTCTTTTAACGAGGCAGGTGAGTATTCATAGTATGACATATAGGAGGATACCCAGGCTAAGACAGGATTTCCTAGTAACCTGGGTTAGACATTAGGCCAAATTTCATATGATTCAGAATAAGTAAAAAATGGTGAGAGCCAACATTTATTGAGTATTTATGACACTGCTAGACACTGCTCTAAATGATTTTCATGGATTGATTAATCCTTGCAATAATCCTATGACATAGATACAATTATTAGTGTTTTCTTTTTCTTTTTTTTCCAAATGAGGAAACTAAAGCACAAGAAGGCTAATTGACTTGTCTGTTGTCACACAGGCAGGATGTGAACTCAGACGTGCCTGCTTCAGAACTGGACCTACACCAAAAAACAGCTGAGATGTAGGATTTCTTACCACTGAGAGGCATGAAGCAAATTTCTACTAGTTTTTACTGTTTCTCCAGTAATTATATACTTAATGTTATACATATGCACATATAAGAAAATATATAATATTTAGTAATATAATAAAATAGTACTTACAACAGATTAGAGTTTTCTAGTAACAGAGTATAGGAACATGGAATGGGCTGTGCCTTGCCTGCCACCCAGATGATATGCAGCTGGTCCCCTAACTAGTAGTGGCTATATTTGCAGTGTGCTAGGAGCTGTGTGCACTTATCTGGTGCTTACTACATATTGGAAGTTCATAAGGAAAGGATGGTTATCCCTACATTATAGGTGAGGGAAAAGCAAGATTATATGATTTGTCTAAGGTGACTAGAGTTGTCTCATGCCAGAGCTTATCATTCTAACCACTACTCTGCTATAGACTTTTTTTTCCACATCATCTTGAAAGGTGTTTTTGTTTTTTTAGCTGAAACACACATTTTTTGTCTGGGAAGGAGTCAATTATTTTCAGAAAGATACCTGTACCACGTAAAGAAACTTCAGGATATTTGCGCACTGTTTGTAAATATAATATCTGATTACAATTATGATAGAATATTAGATATATGTATGTGTCCTCCTCCCCATAGTACAAAATCAGTTTTATCTGGGTAGTGGCTTATTATCAGCTAAGAATCTACAACTGGTGCTAACGGATTTGGTTGTTTAAACTTTGGCTTTGAAAACCCTCCCTAACGGGTCTTAATTTCACTAAATTCATCCTGATGATCATTGGAAGCAGTTTAAAAGTTAACCAATACGTTAACATTTCAGTTTTGCCCAGGGAATGAAGGTCCTTGTTAGAAAAGCAAGTATTATGTTGATTTAACTGAAAGTAATCTGGGGGATTTGAATGAGGAGGGCTGGCTGAGGATCTCAGTGGGCTAGAGGGAAAGTGCCCTGCTCTGTAGGTTCACTTGTTTCTCCCCACCATGGGAATTCCTTTGGCAACCTATTTAAGTGGTCCCAGCACACTGTGGTGGTAAAGAACAGAACTCATTTCAGGCTTTGGAACAAGCTGGATGAGTTTGAGCCCCTGCTTGGCTTCTTACCAACTATGTTACTTTAGGTGACTTGCTTCTCCTTTCTGGGTCTCAGTTCCTTCATTGGTGGAACAGAGAAACCAGGACTGTGACTGATGTGAGGATGTAGCATTTATGAGAAGAGCAGGGACACAGCTCCTGCTGGCACTTAATTGGAGAACTACTCTACCTTTCTTCTTTTTGGGCATCCTTCACAAATCCCATTTTCTCTCTGCTTGTTCTTTGCTCCAATCCCTTTCCCATGTACTTAGGGGCCTAGGTATTCTTTGGATTCTTCAGAGCTCTGTGCTGTCCATTTTACCATGAAGTTCTCCAGGTTCCTAAATAGCCTTTAATTCTCCTAGCCCCCTTACCTAATTTATACCTCTGTTAGTGTAATTTAGGAATCTAAGTAGTTTATTCTAACATTGGTAGGCCAGACTTTCATAGAAGTGTCTAGGCTGAGCCAGTATCCCTGGTAACTTAGGAGGCAAGTTCATAGCCAGCCTCAGCAACACAGTGAGGCCCTAAGCAACTTCTAAGACCCTGTCTCAAAATAAAATATATAAAAGCCTGGGGATATGGCTCAATGGTTAAGCACCCCTGGGTTTTCAATCCTTGGTACCAAAATAAATAAATAAATAAATAAATAAAATAAAATAAAATAAAATAAATTCTACGCCAGTTTTGAGCCCTGAATGGAAAAGCATTAATATCATTGTCTCCAAATAACAGTTATACAAATTCTATTCCTCAACACAGCATCCCTTTCTACTGGACTTCTCCAATAACATCTCAGCTAGTTCCCCTTCCTGGGTATACCATTAAACCTTGATACTTGAACAGTCTTATTAAAGGAGGGCTATTTACAGTCATACATACCAGTAATTTGATTATAAATGTCTACAAAGTTCTGTATTACACAAGAGTCACAAAACTCAACATGGAAAATGAAAGGTTCCAGTATAGAAATGTTAAGAAATATTGGTGGTGTGATATGGTGGACTGTTTGGGATAGGGGCAGGATTCACATTGAAAAAATACTCATCTGCTTATTAATCAAAGGAATGCATTTTAAAATATGCATAAGATAGTATTTTGCATCTATTAAATTAAGGTGAAAATCTTAGTAGTATTCAATGCTTGCAAAGTACTGATGAAATCAGTCAGTTGTATACCACAGATGACATTGAAAACTAGTATAACCCTTTAGGGAAATATTTTTGCAATATGTTTCAAGAATCATAGCAAATATTTTTGTTCTTTGACCCACCCAGTAGCCTTACCCTCAAAAATTCAACTTGAGGAAATAACAAAACAAAACAAAACAAAAAAAAAAAAAAAAAAAGGAAAGAAAGTTACATGCATGAAAATAGTAAAATATAAAGATATTTTTAAAGTGAATGTTTAGCAGTAGAGAAAATGCAAAGAGCGGTACATCAGTTTTCTGATAACATAAAAATGTTAATTATAGAAAAATGTTTACATACTGATGATTGGTGAATCACATTGAGACAGGTTAGGAGAGATAGTGAAATGGCTAGGTAGTCAGGACTCTGGGCCCCATTCAACCACACCTAGAAGCTAGTCTGTAGAGAGCCATTAAGGGGCAAGCTCAGGGCTTTCAAATGCAAGTGACCAGGAGGCTCACCTGTGGGAGCAACTCCTTTGTCCTAGAGGCTGGAAAACTAAGAAGTGGGGGGCTGGACACTGATGCGAACTAGGAAAGAATTGCTGTTTTGAATAGATTTTAACCAATGATTTTGGTGCTTAGTTTCAATGCCTATTTACAGAGTTTAACCATTAATGTTTGTGCTTTTCTCAATGCCTGCTTTAAATGAATCTTAGTCAAGGCTCATACCCAAACCAACATAATCCCTGGCCTAACACACAGAAGACTGCTTCCAGGTACCCCTCCACCTGCCTTGCGGAGTCTCTGTTAGCCTGGCTGGAGGCAGGGCTTCAGCCAGGCCACATGGCGGATGATGGCTGACCAGTCTTGGTGACAGGCTGGGGGTGTGGCTTCAGCTACCTCTCGTGGTCTTGGCGCAGGCTAAGGGGCAAGGCAAAGGGCAGCTGCAGCTTACCAGTGAAAAGAACAGCCAATCGGGGTGCTGGTGGACAAGCTCCAATGGATTGATGGATCCACCAGCCAACCTCTGAAGGACCAACCCCATCACTGACTTCCAGTTAGCCAGCAAAACCAGCTTCCTGGCGATGGACCAGTGCCATTCTCCCTGCAAGGGGCCTGTGTCCCCTGCTGGCCATCACTTCCCATGCCTGCCCTCATTATGGCGGCAGTGCAGGTGAAACTGGCCTGAGAACAACGTCCCAATAAACATCTCCACCTGAATTTACACCCGTTCCATCATTATTCCTTTTTCTTATTTTTTACAGTCTCTCCTTCCTTAAATAAATCCTACACTTTTTACTCTTCCCTTCCATGATTGTCCATGGATTTTATTCTTCAAATACTCGAGACAAGAACCCAGAAGATTGGTGCTGAATTCCTTGGGTGTATTTCCACACCAAGAGCTGCTACTCATAGCTCAACAGTAGGTCTTCACTGGGTAGCTGCTAACACTATTTTGGCTGCAGACACCTGCAGCCAGCCCAAATTCCCAGTTTTAGCTGGGAATAGCTGCAAACACTGGAAATGGGCTACTTTGGCTGCAGAGATCTGCAGTGAGCCCAAACTCCATTTACCAGTGGGAGCAGAGAATCCAGCCTCATCCCACACCCCTTCTACCCCCGCATCAACATCACAAAATTATTTACCCTACAGCTCTAAGTATGTAAATGCATGTCTGTATTAAAAGACTGTAAAAATGAAGATAATTGACAAATGGGGCATAGCATTGTATGTTTTTTGTTTTTGTTTTAATTATCTTTCTTATTTTATATGTTTGTGCAATAAATAAAATAAGTAAGATGAGAAATACAAGCTGCAGAGACTACCTGGAGGATCCCATCTTTATTATGGAACAGAGTGCGTTGTTCCCTTCAGTTCCTTTCACAGCCTCTCCTCCTGGCCTAGCCTCCCCAGCCAGCCACCATTCCTCCCACCCCAGGAGCTTGCTCTTTCTTCCCTCCTCTTCTGCTGCCTCCTTTTCCACTTATACCAATCACCAGACTATCTTTAATTCCCTTAACATTATCACAGCTTTGTGCCTCTCTCATGTTTCCTCTGCCTGGAATGTACCACCCCTTTGCTTTGAGTTCTGCTTTGCCTTTCAAACCCTGATGCAGAGGCTCCCTCTTTTTCCATGACACTTTCTCACACCATTTGTCTGAGTTAATCTCTCCTTACTTTTTGATAAAGGGCTGGATTCAGATTGTGCAACCCTTTAGGACAGATGCTCTTGACAAGCAGGTTCTGGGCCTTATTCTTTATATTACCTACATGTTTTGTGAATAATAGGTATTACATGATTAGCCACTCCTTTGAACTTGCTCAAAGGTAACACCTATCAAAATCAGAGCAAGCAGAGTCAGATGGCGATGCATCAGATGAGTTTATTGTGGAAGGATAAAAGATAAATTTATATGAGTACGAGTATACTTCCTTTTGTGCATGTGTGACTATGTAATAGAATATGTAACAACAAATCCATTATGTACAAGTATAATGCACTGATAAAAATGTGGAAAATACTTATACTTCTGTGATAAGTATACTTATGAGTCAGTTATTTTATAAATATACTAACAACTATGTAATAACTACAAAAAGATGAATTAATTTGTGATTTCTTCAGATGCAATTTAGAGATCATTGTTAATTTTATTAAATTATATTTTGTATTTAAGTAATTTTTGTTGTTTTTAAGTAAAATAAAGATATTAGTAGGATATGAGTTTCCTGGAATCATTGCCAATAGTTGCAGAAGTTCAAAAATGAGACAAATGCCTAATCTAGGTATTCATTATGGACTACTTTCCTATTTATCCCATTTTGAGCTTCAAAAGAGCTCAATTTCCTCCACAGCTTTTAGGAATGCATTTCACCTTAAACTTCAGTTTATGTTTTATTTCAGAAAAATAACTGGAAGAAAACCCATGTATGGTACATTCATTCATTCATTCACTTAAATATTTTTTGAGAATTTTCTGGTCTGGGTTTGTTCTAGGTTAGTTACAGCAGTAAGCTGTGTTAGGGATATAGGACTTACTGTGTTGAGAGAACCAGACATATATAAGTAAACAAAAAAAAATAAGTGAGATACATTACAGAAGAGGGCACTGGGATGGAGATAGACTGATGAAGAAGGGAACATGATGGTGACCATGCTCAGGTAGGGTGGTCAGAAAACCATTGTTCTCAGGCTTTAATGGTGAGGATGATGCAGCCAGCAGGGATCTGCGAGGAAGGAACCAGTAACTTCACTGGGTTGGGACCAGTGTGGAGTATTTAAGGCACAGAAAGGGAGGCATTGCCCCCTGAATATAAGGGCACAGGAAGGAGGTTTGGTATGAAATAAGAAAAGAAGGCAGGACTCAGGTCATGCAGAAGCTTGTTGGCAGTGCTTAGTGGTTGGAGTCTGAGTGCTTAGAGGATACTGGTTTCCTGCCAAGATCCTTCTTACCAGGAAAGCAACCAACCTGAGTTGCTGGGGTGTTGGATGCTGAGGGCTCATAGATACACTCTTTTTCAGAAATTCCACATGCCCCTCACTCGACAAGTGGATTAAAAAACTTTGGTGCATATATACAATGGAATACTACTCGGCTATTAGAGAAAACGATATTATGGCTTTTGCAGCCAAATGGATGAAGATGAAAAAATTATGCTGAATAAAGTATCCCAATCTCAGAGACTCCAGGGCTGAATGTTTTCTCTCATTTTTGTAGGCTAGAATACACTGGAAACAGTATGATAGATGGCTAAGCTAATAGTAACCTCAACATGTATGAATTTTTACACAAATAGGGGGAACCTTGCCTATGATTCCTGGAGATGCAGGGAGACAGGTAGGAAGTGGGGAGGGAATAGGGAGGATATTAAGGAGACTGGAGGGAGGGAGTATAGGGGAATCAACTTAGAGGGAAACCTCCTACCTCCATGAGAAGTCCATTTAACACAAGGGTTCAACTGGGGGAAACATAGAACCATGGGGAACCCAAGAGGGGAAACCATGGAATGGCATCAGCCTTGGCTATGTGAATATACACTTATTCTTGATTGTTTGATAATGATTCCCCCTTAATTGTAAGTCCATATAACACTAATAAAAAATAATAAAGAAATTCCCTCTAGTTAGTGGGAACCATTTTGTTTAGCAATGCCTACATTTATGTCCACTCCTTGGGAGTTTTAATTAATAACTGACTGATACAGGTATATAAAAGGCCAATTCCCTTGCTTAATATGGGATAACTCTGGTGCTACACACACCAATTTGCTCCCATGATCCAGCTGAGGATGGACTTCTTTGAAACTACATCTTAGTTTAGCTTCTTCTCCCGCTCCATCCTACTTCTACCTCATGAAGGTTTCTCCTGACATCATGCTTTTAACAAAACAGGGCTCATAAGAACCCTTGTCTTAGGCTGTGCCTCAAATAATGATGAGAATTAGACTATATCTGGCTTGTATAGATGGAAGATTTAAGCTGGGGAACAATATGATACAATTACTTAAATTTCTTTGTGTGTGTGTCTGTCATTAGGGGAGAGGGAAGAGGAAGGTAGATCTGTTAGTTACATGCTATTGTCATTTAGGTATAATATAACTATGGCTTAATTACATAAAGCATCCTTATTAAGCAGATATTTTCATCTGCAATTATACTTATAAAACTCCCCTTCCATCAAGAAAACGTGCAAGTGACTTTAGGCAGGTGAATGTTAAAAAGAATAATGCATTATGGCATATGATGGGAGAAATATATGAAAGATTAAATGCTCATTGAAACTCTAAATCTATGAGCATTTAGTACAAAAATAATGTGATAGAAATGTGCAGTTGGTCTTTAACTTAATTATTAGAGTTAGTTGCAAGTCCTTGCAGTAGACTGTGGTTTCTAAAATCTGTTTAATTCTGGGATAAAGTGGCAATTTGAAAATGGCTTTTGTCATCTTTTATGTTTTGGGCTAGTAAGTATTTCTGACTGCATCTCTTTTTAGGGGCACTGAGGGGATGTCTGTGTTGAATGCTACTCAAAATCTTCTTTTCCTATTAAGCACCAAATAAGGAGATAATAATTAGGCTTTGACTTTCTTAACAAATGCAGCATACAATGAATATAGTGATAATTGTATAAGCTAAGTCCAAAAACAATGCTTGGAAGAATTATCCTTTCATATAAGTATCTATATATGATAAGAGAAAGGCAGCTAAATAAACAAAGGTAATCATATTCTGCCCTGCTGTGACAGCCCTTACTTTGAGGATCTGAAATCTGTTTTGCAAATTCACAGTAGTATTTGTACATTGGAACAAGTCTTGTCAGGTGATTTGCAGCATTGCTGGAAGAAGGGCAGAAAGAAGGTATCAAACATTCTTTTCCATCCTTCTTTATGTTGAGCTGTTCAGAGCATGGGAATGGAGGCAACGATGAAGGCTGATGAGAGGAGGGAGCACTCCCAAGACCCAGTGCATAATGATCAGTGAAGCACTCAATGATTTGAACTCCTATTAGAAGGCAAAGTCCCCACTGCCTCTCTCTGACTGTGCAGGACTTCCCAGGGAGCTACTCACATCTCTGCTCCCTCCCTCAGACTTTTAGGCCAGAACAAGTATAAGAGCTTCCTTGGATAGCAAGAAGTCTTTTCTAGAGTTACAAACCCCAAAATGACACATGGTCAGCAATGGAAGGATTATAGATTGATGGACCCAAACTCTGGGGCCAGCCTCAAACATCACCTGGATTCTGATGGATTTTTAATCACAAGTGGGAATTACAGGTATTTGGAGAAGTAATAAAATCTTTGGCTTCCCTGTGAGCACATCATCTATTCATTTGGTCAACATGAAGGCTGTACATTATATAGTAAGAGGTGTACTGTTCTCAGCCATCAGAGACCAAGATGAATAAAGAGAGAAGCTCCATGCTAGCAGCTCCATATGTATAAAATTTAGAATTATTAGCAAGTCTTTGGAAAATACCAGCTGCTGTGCTCCCACTCAGATGAACTG
>PVKS010021097.1:0-35760 GCA_004027875.1 Aplodontia rufa | reverse complement strand
AGGGTCGGGGGAGGGCTTAGGAAGGACACCTAGGAGACTGGAGGGTGGGAATATGGGGGAAATCATCTCAGAAGGAGATCTCTGACCTCCATGAGATATCCATTTAACTCAGGGAGTTTTCTGGGTTAAACAGAAACATGGGGAACCCAAGCGAGGCATCCATGGCATGGCATTAGCCTTGGATAACTAAGAATATATACATTTGTTCTTGATTGTTTGACAATGTTTCCCCCTCAATTGTAACTCCATATTCACCTAATTAAAAAAACAAAACAAAACAAACAAACAAAAAAGAAATGCTAACAGCACTTGTTTTGGGAGAAGCACAATACGATTAGAAACTCAGATCTCCATAAATAAAGGAGGGGCATCAGAGAAGGAATAGGTAGACATAACAGTAAACGGTGGTGTATTAATTAAAAAGAGAGAGAGAGAGAGAAAGAGAGAGAGAGAGAAAAGAAAAAGCTTGTATCCAGACAAAAACTGGAACCTGGATATTTAAAGAAGCTTTATTCAAAATGGTCAGATCTTGGAAGCACCCGAGATGTCCTTCGGCAAGTGAATAGATAAATGAAACAGCGGTGCTTCCAGATGTTGGATTATCACCTAGGGCTAAAGCCACAAAAAGACATGAAGGCAATTAGATGCATAACACTAAATGAAAGAAGCTAATCTGAAAGATTACGTATTTTATGATTCCAACTACATGGCGTTCCGGGAAAGGTAAGGTAAGCAGAGGTGGAATGGATTGAGGAGTCAGCAAGGAACGCATAGGCAGGGCACAGAGGATTTGTAAGGCAATGAAAACGTTCAGCAGGTACTATGATAGCGTATGCATCTTCCTCCATTCATCCTGATGCATGCAGTGTATACCAAGAGTGAACCCAAACGTAAATGGTGGACTTTGGGTGACAACGATGTGGCAGTGTTAGTTCATTAGTTTTAAGAAACACTCCACTCTGGCAGGAGATGTTAATAATGGGAGGTTATGCAAGTACCAGTGCTAGGGTTAGATGGGAGCTCTCAGTTCCTTCTCTACCATTTTGCTATAAATCAAAAACTGATATTGAAAAAGGAAATCCTATACTAAAACAAAGACAAAGGATGTTTTTATAGACATAAAAAAATGGAAAAGTTCACTTCCAAAAGATATTATCTGTAAGAGATGCTAAGGAAAGTCCTTTAAGTAAAAGGAAAATGATAATGGATGAAAATCTGAATTTATGGGCTGGAGCGGTGGCTCGGTGGTTTCGGCGCTTGCCTAGCATGCGGGAGGACCTGAGTTCGAACCCCAGCACCACGTACACAACTGAGTGTAGTAGCAACAACGGCCACATGAAAAACTAAATAAAGTTATTTCTTTAAAAAAAAAAAAAAGAAAATCTGAATTTAAACCAAGAATGTAAGAAGCATCAGAAATGATAATTACATGAGCAAGTATGTCATTTTTTCTTAATATTTATATTTCTTTAAAAATAATAGTCTACTTAAAATTAATGACAATGTAACACAGGGTTTACAATAGATTTGAAGTAAAAAACTGTGGCAGCATTTTATTAAAAGCAAGAAAGGGTGAAATGACAGTAAGCTATTGCAAGATTCTTAGATATGGAATATTATCACATCATGTGGGGGCAAAATGCAAAAGTAACCATTACCATAATAAAGCAAGGACTTCAGCTAAAGAAGGCAATAAATGAGATGAAATAGCATCATAAAAATACTTAATTGCTCTAAAATAATGCATAAATGAGGAGAAAAAGGAAAAAAATGAATCTGACAAATAGAAGACTAAAAGCAAGACAATAGATTTAAAACCGAGCATATCAATTATCACACTAAACATAAATATTGGTGTAGGGAATGAAGAAAGGAGATAAATCAAGACTGAATTATTGGTTTCAGCAGAACAATGACATGAACAGCAAAATCATTTAGAGGGGTGGGAAGGCTTGCTGGGCAGGGCAGGGTAGTGAATTTGATAGGGAGACAAGTTTCATTTGTACATACTTACTCGAGAAACTGTAAATTCATGCATCTGAGGCTACAGCTCACGGGAGAGGTCTGAACTGGAGATGGGATTTTGGCTGTCCATAGCATGCAGGGCATTTCAAGCTGTAGAACAAGTGAAGATCGTCTAGGATGCGATGTACTTGGAGATGCTAACCCCAAGTTCCTGGGCACCACCATTTGGAAGTCTGGTGGTCAATAAAGACTCTGCGTGGACATCAAAGTAGACTGAGATGTGGCAGTAAGGATTAAGACAATGGAAGGCGGAAGCAGCTCCCTGAATCACATCTTGGTCCCAAGATAGTGGGAGGGGTCAGCCAGGGGAAATGCTGGAGTAAGGTGAGGTCAGAGATTTGACTACAGATTTGTCAACATGTAGAAAAGGGTTGATCTTGGTCTTGACATGCTTAAGTAGAGTGCTACAATGATACTCACTTGGAGTGGGTGAGAAGAAACTGGGAAGAGTGGAATAGTTGAGAGAAGGAAGAAATGTCTGTTCTCTCTGGGCTCAAAATTTAGCATGACACATTTGAAAGTGGCTAGTCAACTCAAGTACAGGTAAAAATGTGGAACTGGGGATGTAGCCTGGTTCTAGGGCATGCACAAAGCCGTAGGTTGATCCCCAGCAGTGCAAAATATAATAATATGGATGACAAAAAGACAGCTCTAACATAAAATCTCTAACCTCAAAGAGAAAGTACTTTAGGTATCTAGTTCACTCTGTTCCTGAACATTTTAAACATTAACAAAAATACAGTTAGCTTAATAAATAAAGAAATATTGCTTTTGCATTTAGGACATTTTTCTGAATCATGGGCATGAAGCCATATAAACACACAGAAATAGTCTATTGTCTTTCATTTTGAAAGCTTTACTCTCCCTAACCACACAATATAAGAATAATTAATTGTCATTATAAGTTTACTTCCCTAACTTCTATTTAGACAATTATTCATTGGAACTCTGTAAAACAAAGTATGTCATTGTGTAAAACAGAGCAATAAGCCCAAAATGCTGAAGTACAATTTTGCTTTTATGACTCATGTCTAGTTTGCAGTCACAGAATGACATAACACCTCAAATGGTCTGGAAGGCATAGTTAAGGCAGAATGATAGAATACAGGAAGCAGGGAAATAAAAAACGAAGAGCTAAAACAGTGGTCAGGATCAGAGCAACACATGTCAAAATCAAGAGAGCCCAGCTCCCCAGAAAAGATACTTTGTTTGCTAATAAATTTACCCTAGCATAAGGAAGACCAAGTGTTAGGGAAAAGCACCGTCAAACATACAAGCTCTAAATGCAGAAATTACAACTGCAAAAATCTCCAGGGTATAATCTTGGTTCCTACAGTTGCCTTGAAGAAAAGAATTGGTGACAGTTAATCAGAGTCATTTCCTTGACAAACTTCAAAGAATCTGAAACTTAGATATTTTGCTAGTAGTTACTAAATGCTGCTATGTGAAGACATTGCCTTCCTCCTTTATAAACGTCAAATGGTTTTCTCTTCACAGCAGCCTTATAAAACGAGTACTGTTGTCAACCCTCTTTTTAGTTCAGGAAAGCCCAGGTCAGCATGTTTATGGGACTTGATCACACTCATACAGCTAGAAATTAGTATTTGTTCCTAGGCAATCAATGCCTCCTTTCTCAACACCTAACTTCCCCCTGATAAATACAATAGTTACTAGATTTTCTACATATGACTACCCTGGCATAGTCACTAGAAATGGAGACAAATTTTAGCTGATGCTTGCCATCAAATAGTTACTGACTTTGAAGCAGCCATTTAATCTCAGTCAGACTCAGTTCATCAGGAAATAGATGCAATACTATAGGAACATTTTTATGGTGATCAAATTAAATAACAAAATAAGGAATCATTTTGCCAGTTTTCTTCTGTCTCTAAAAAGTTTCACTAGATTCTATCTACAAAATGTAGATCTCAAAATACTGAGAATGTCTACTTCATCCTAGAATTTGGACTGAATAAGAGAGCCTACATTCTAGCAGGGCATAAAAAGAAACGGCTGCTCTATTCTTTTTGAACAGAATCTTGTCCCACCTATCCAAATTACAACAGTTCTGATTTTTGACCCTGAATTTCTTTCCTTTACTAAAAATGTCACTCAATGAAATTATTCAAAGGCGACCCAAAACACCCGCAAAATATACAGTAAGTTTTGTTCTTATTGTTTAAAACAAGAAAAATGAAAATAACAAACAACACTTCCAAGTATAGCAAAGGACTGAAGGGTATGTAAAATATAGGATACCGGTATGCTGGAATAGTATGTAACTTAATAAATGAAAAGTTTACATTTTAAAAATGTTGAAGAAATACAATGAAATAATATTAAATGGGAAAAGTAGAATAGGAAATCATACACACAATGATTATGACTATACATGTGGAAAAAACTGGAAAAGAACTCACAGAAAATAAAATTTTTGTAGTTTTGGAGGATTTTTCATCCTCATTTCAACACATGGTCTTTAAAATGTTTTATATATAAGGATATTCTAAATTTTAAACACATGGAAAACTTAACACTTTTCAGTATCCTTCTCCCAATAGAAAAATAACAAAGCTTACTTCCAACTCTTCCTTTTATCCTAGCTCCTAATTTGGCAAAGTGCTGCTGTCTGTTTCTGGGGGCTCTGCCTTTAGTATACAGAGTCAAACAGCTCAGTCTATCCTGGAAACATTCCGGGGAGAATGCTTGGGCAAATTCAGTCAGCTAGTGTATCTGGCTTTACCTTGGCACTGAAGTCTAACTCCAACCCACCTGACATCATGTGGCTATTTGGATATCATCAGCAATTCTTCCAGGATCAGAACCATGCCCATCTTTCACTCATTTAATAAATCTTTATTCAATCTTTACTTTGCCGTGGGCACTGGAGATTCAATAATGAGCAAAAACTCATTCCCTGTACTCATGGAAGTCTCTGATATTGTCAGCAACATTTGAAAATTTTAAATGAGGATATATTTAATAGCATTTTGAGGAAGAGAAAATAAAACTCAGCCATATTCCATATCCTAACACAATGTTCTTTTTGGTATATTGTCCTCCTGTCTTTGACTTCATGCATACATATTTTATAAACTTATAATTACAGTAGAAGTGGTAAAGTATGATTCTGTATTCAGAATTTTGCATCAGAATCATAAAGATTTTTCCAGTTTTCTACAAAGGTTTCATAATGATCTTTTCTTTCTTCTTTTCTTTTTAACTTTCCTCTATCCCATCCTTTATTTTTCCTCCAATTTATGGGTGTTTATCCTATTTTAAGTTTATAATATTGATAATACCAGGAGGGAAGAAAAAGAATAAATCTGGCTTATTGCAACCTGGTCCTTATGAACCTCTCAGACTTCTCTCATCTTTCCTAACAGGATCCTTTGCTGCTCAGGTCATGCTAACACTTAGAGGATCCCAGATCTTCAAGTCCCTAGCCCTCTGCAGGTACTCTGGACCTTGCCTATTAATACTTTTATGCAACCTTCATTTCTCAGTCTTCCCCCCTCTGTGTTTGCCAGACAACTCCACCCTCATCTGTGTGTTTCAATGTTTGTGTTTTCTCCAAAACTTATAGCAAAACTCAGTCCCCAGTGCAACAGAATTAAAGCGTGGAGCCTCCTAAAAGGAGGTGGTGAGTCCCAAGGGCTGCTTCATCATGGCTGGGCTCAGTACCTTGTAGAAGGGCTGGAGGAAGCTAACTAGGTACTTTCTGTCCTTCTGCCTCCTCTGCCACATGAGGACACAGCGTTCAGCCCTTTTCACCCTCTGCCCTTCTTCCTTCCTCCATGTAAGTTCATGGCAACAAGGCACCAAGCAGACACCGAATATGGGCACCTTGATCTTGGACTTCCCAACCTCCAGAACCAGAGAAAATATATTTCTCTTGATTTTCAATTTCCCACTCTTTGGCATTTTGTTACGGTAGCACAATGCACACACACACCATTGTGTAAGCTTCAACCTAAATATCAATTTCTCTACAGGAAACTTCTCTGGAATCTTAATTTGGATGTTAGATGCCAGGAATATCAGCTGTCAACCCAATAATCCTGGCACTTGGCATGTAGTATTCCATGTGCCTAAATTACTCACCCATATCTACTGCTGGCCTCTAAATTCTGTGAGGGACATGTCCTTTTTCTGTCATCTGTTATACCTTCCTTTCTGCTCTCTCCTTTCTTCATAAGGCACTTGTATTTATTTATTATTATTAAGTGACATATACATTCAAAATAGTATAAGCAACATAGATGTCAATAAACATGTACCCACCCTCTTGTAGTCTTGTCTTTGTGTTGGTTAGGATCTATAGCACTATTTTGAATAAACCCAGTTAAAGTAGTATCCTGTTCCTGTTCATGATTTTCAAGGGAATGTTTTTAAAATTTTGTCATTAAATATCATGCTCACAGTACATTTCATAAGATAACATCTATTAGGTGAAGGAATTTTCCTTAAAACACTGATTTTCCTGAGATATTGATTTATCAAATGTACCTGCTATATCTACTCAAATATGGGTTTTCTCCTTTAATCTGTTAATCTGATGATTTACATTTTAATAGATTTTTCTAATATTAAAATAACCTTGCATTTCTAGGATTTAACCTAGATTAAGAGGTATCCTTTTTAATACACTGCTGGATTCAAGGTGCTAAGATTTTGTTCCGTTTATTTCATGCATATCTATGAGTGAGACGAATCTATAAATGGCCTTTCCTGTACTATCCTCATTTAGTTTTGATACTGAGATCATACTAATCTCGGGGTGGGGGGGAAATGAACCCTTAGTAACTCAGTCTACTTGTTGGGAGATTTATGCTATATTGGGTATAATTATTCTTCAAAATTCAATTGTAAAATTTGGTGGTCTGAAATTGCCTTTGAGATAAACTGATTACTAATCAGGTATATCTCCCTAGGTATTTTGCTTAATTCATTCAATTTTTTTCAAATTTATTGCATAATTGTTCACAGTGCTTTTACCATGTTCTAAAATCATCACTTCATCTACATTGTGTCTTCTTTTTTATTCCTGATTTATGTCTCTTTGGTTTTTTAAAATCTCAATTGGTCTTATTAGATGTTCTGATTTGATTAACCTTTAATTTTAAAAAATATTGTTGGCTTTTATTCTTTATTGTTCTTTTTCACTTTGTAATTTATTTTTGTTCTCTAATTTTTAATTAGATGCTATCACATTTTTATTAAAATTTATACATCAATTTTATAATATATATAATACAATTTTATTTGATATCCAATTCTTGAGATTTCCTGTGTGCTTAAAATGATGTTGTCTAACTGTTGGGGGTATATTCCATATGCTCATCAAATGAGGCTTATTAAATTGCATGATTTTAAATCCTTCCTAGCCTTTTAAAATTTTGTTATGATATATTAATTGTTGAGAGAAAGCATTAGAAACCCTCACTTTTTCGGAGTTCTGGCAATTTTTGCTTCATATAGCATGTAGCTATGTTATGAGCTTGTATTACCTTCTGCTTGATTGACATTTTTGTCATTATATGGTGACTGTATATCTTAACTATACATTTTTGCCTTGAAGTTTGTCTTTTGGCAACAGACACCTATAACATTTGGTTGTATCTGCTTGCTACTGTATTTGCACTAACTTCCAACCTCCTGGGTTTACTAGGGATCTCTTGTAGACATGGAATTGATTTCTATATTCTTTGGTCATCTCTTTTCATTTATTTTAATTAGTCTTTTTCCTATCATCTTATTCTGTGTTATTGCCCTACTCTTACACAATTTTACATTTTCTTCTCCTGCTTTCCTTTGCTGTGCTTGTGACTGGCATATTTGCTGTTTGTCCAGTAAACTTTTAGACTTTTAAAGTTAATATCTTCACTTTAATGTTAAACATAAAAGGATCTTAGAACACCTTAACTTCAATTATCTGTCACATAAACCTACTATAATGCTAATTTTGCTCATGATGTGAGCTATATCTTGCTTTAATTAACTTTTAATATTTGACATAAGTATTACTGAATTTAATCATTAATGCTTTTTTTCATGGATCTGTTTACTCTCTAGATGGCACACACCGTAACTTACACCTTTCTGCTGGTACCATTTCCTTCTTTCTCAAGAGTACATACTTCAAATTCCTTATGGCAAAGTTCTAATTTTTCTAAAAATGCCTTGATCTTCATCTTATTTTTGAAAGTATGGAATTATAGATCATTGCTTATTTTTTCTCATTACTTTGAAGCTAGTCCAATCCAATAGTTATCAAATCTTTATTTTTCTCTGGCTACTCTCATAATATTTTCTTTACTAAAATTACAAAAAGCCTCAAAGGCATTGTGCTTATATGTGAACATAATTTTAATTATTCTGATACGTATCCATTGGACTTCCTCAATCTGAAAATGATTTCAGAAAATTCTTAGTCATTCTCTATTCAAATATTGCATTTTTTCTCTACAATCTCCTTCTGGAAGCCTTAGTGGATGCATGTCAATCTGTTCTACTATCTTTATTAATTTTTGCTTATGTCTCATTGTCTATCTGCTCTAGTCAATATAATTAATTGTACATATTTTCTTGAAGTTGACCAAATTTCTTTTCAGCTCTGTATAATCTGATATTTAACCAACCCAATTTAGTTGACATACAATTATTTCCAAAAGTTTCCAGTGTTTCTGGACATGTTAAAATAATTTCTAATTCCTGGTGACTTCTCATTTGTTCTTTTATTTTTTACGTAAATTAAGCATACTTATTTTGCATTCTGTATTAGATAATTAATTTCAATGGGTCTGATTTTTTTCTTTCATTTCTTTTGATTGCCTTTCATTCATGATATCCTGTTTCCTTTTGTATGGGAATTATCATTATCATCATGAGTTCACATACATGAACCTCTATTTATAAGAATTCTTTGATCTTTTTTTGGTTTGGGGGGGCTGGGGTTCATGCCCAGGGCCACTAGCATGCTACACAGGTGTCCCACCACTGATCTACAACCCTTTTCCTGCTTATTCTTTAGGAATCTCATGGATTCCAAGTTCCTCTCAGAATATTTGCATTTCTTTTTCTACCAGATGCCTGGGAACAGTACGTTATTGTCCATTTTAAAGTAGAAGTCCCTGTCACAGCTTCACTGTCCTCAAATATGAGAATTCAGTTGCCACCTCCTCGTGGGGTCTCACCTTGGGCCATAATTCTCAGGGGACTCGTTCCTCCATCTTCAATCAAGGCCATGCTGAAGCAGACAGTATCTCTCCTACCTCTGTGTACGTAGCATGTTATTAGAACTGTTTCTTTCTGTGCATCCTTTGTGGTTTCATGGGAGACCTCACTTGACGGCCTTATTCTCAGCATCTCTGGGCTAATTCCTTCACACCTTTTCTTACTGCTGATGCTAAAACTGCAAATGCAAACTCTTTACATGGGCTGGCTCACCCCTGCGATGCCTTTGGCCCGCTGCTTTGCTCACCTTCACCAAGTTACGGTCCCACTCTTTCTCTCACCCTTCTGCCAAACTCACCCATTTATCTAATGGTCCTCTTAAAATTCCATTTTATAGAACAGTTGCTTTGTAGAAGGAGAGCTTCTCATCACTGTCATACTTCCAGGATGAGAGCCATTGTCACCAGCTTTCTCATTCACTATTGAATCCTAGCACCTAGCATAGTGCCCGACATAGAGCAAACACCATATGGAAATTTACAAACAAAATAATTAATTAAAATGAATGATATTGTATACATAACTTTTTTGCTTCTGGATCATTTCTCTAGGACTAATTTTTATAGTTTGGATTTCCATGTTCAAGGCATGAGTAATTAAATATCTCTGACTATGCATACCACTATATTACTTTACAGGAAAGATGCACAATACACATAGTAGGCTAACAGGTTAGTACATGGTAGGAATGCTTTACAGTTTTGCCACTTGATTAATAATTTGCTTCACTTCATCTCACAGGAGTGTGCCCATCACCATTCACTCCTGTCTGTGTACTCTGAGCTCCTTCATGACCTCGAGAGCATGGACCAGAATACTCTGCAGGACACTTTGCTTTGCTGCCCATCTTCATTCACTTGGCTCCTACTTTATGATGCAAGAATTTCAAAGGCAGGTTAATTAGTATGAAAGAAGTACATTTTCCTCTCATGAGACATGACTTCATTGCTTAGCAAAAGTTTCATCCTATTCTCAATTTCTTTTCTACCCAGATCTACTCTTACAGAATTTAGATAAGAAAAACACAACCCTTATAATGTTCCCTGTAACCATTTTGACCCTGAAAGGTTAAGTACTTCCATGGGCAACTTGAATTTATGTGACTAGAATTTACACACACAATAAACCAAGATCACTGTTCTCATCTGCACTAATGGGATGATATTTTCCTAAAGAAGAAAGGTTCCCCTGTGTATTAATTAACTTTGGTACTCATTGATAGAGACAAGAATGTCTCCAGGGCCTGATGTGTCCTTATTATACAACTAGAGTCTAGAAAATCAATTTCAGGGTAGCTATACACTGGGACCATCTTCCCTGGGGTTTCAGAAAGACATAACAGGGGCTCTCAGAAAGTGATTCTGGGATGTGTGCGTGTGTGCAGGGAGCATGATTTAGATGTACTCAGGGTGTTTTTGCTGAATGATTCGATGTAGGTGTGATTGATCCTCCAACAAAACAAGCTGAGGCTTGATCCCCCAGTGTAACAAGTGACAGCAGCTTGAAGGAAGGTGAGTAGGTCACATGGGCACCATCCTCCAAAGGGATCAATGCCTTTCTTAGTTATTCTTCCTCCTTTGCCATGTGACTTCTCACACTCACACATGCTTTCTCTATGTGATGCCATCTGCCATGTTGTGATGTAGCATAAGGCCCTCACCAGATGAGGCCACCCATCTTGGACTTTCTGCCTCCCAAACTGTGAACTAAACAAACCTTTTTTCTTTAATTAACAAGGTCAAGTGCCAACCTCAGGTATTTTGTTATAGCAACAGAAAATGGACTAAGACACTGAATTGAATGTAAATAAATTCATATATAGGCAAAGGGTATTCTCTCTGTTTCGCCTGGAGGGATATGATGGTTCAGAGACCATGTCATCTTTCTTAAGATTCCGGGTGCAATTGGTAAGAACTGTTGAATCAAAGATCACTTTCCTCCTCTCACCACTACAGTACTCTACTGGACCAGACAGCTTAGAATGTCCTTCAGTTCTTAGCATACCCTCATGTCCAGTTCTCAATCACAAGTCCAGACCCAAACTCCATATTTATTCTCATGTCTCTTGTTCAGGCTTATATCATTAATCATCCACAGAGCTAGAATCTGAATCCTTAGAGTAGCTGTTCATAAGTTGTTTCTCAAAGGATAGTAGGAGTCAGGGCAGCTACACTGCAACAACTTCCAAATCTCAGTCCGTAGCTCAAATATAACAAAGGAAAATTGTTATAACCTCACTCAAATCAGAAAACTCTTCTTGATGGCTTTCCACCAAAAACTACATGGAAATCAAGTTCCTACCCTCTTGTTGGTTCTGCTACCCCTTCAGGGCTTCCTAAAAAAAAAAAAAATCCTTAGTTGTGTTTTCTGCAGTCACCTAGTAAGTAAGAAGAAGATGGGCGAGGAAGTTCTCACAGGCACTTTTATACCAAACCTGGAAGTGACTTCATCCCTTACATTCATCTACCTTCTATTGGCAAAAATGAGTAACCCTGCCTCAAACAAGCAGCAAGACAGGCTAACATATGTGTGCAGCAGGAGGGGAGGGAACTTCTAGTCTTTGTTTGCCATAGCAGATTGTGTCAGAAATACTCACAATAGATACAGGTCCAAATGGAAAGCCCAAGATTCTAAAAAAGGTAAGCTTGAGAATTGTTATATTATTAAATAATTTGATGGTATAGCTTAAGATTGAAAAGAATGAAATTAGCTGAAATCATCAGGACCCCATTACACCAGATATCAAATTCAATTACATGTGATAAAAGAAAAGATATAATTCAAAACCTTTAAGGTGATTTGGAACAAGTCAAAATTAGAAACTTTATGGAGAAATTTGTTGAATTTTATGGAAGGATAGGAAAAAAATCTTGAACAAAATGGGAGAGATGTGCTTCTATTAAAGATGAAGGTTCAAAATGTCCAGCATGCCCTTTAATCCTCAATCAGTCTTTGGAGTCAGTACAATACAAAATGTGATGGGCACTTGAAAACTTCATATGAAGAGAAGAATAAATCAACTAAAACAATTTTGTAAAAGAATAATAAGGAAGACTTTGCCCTACCAGATTCTAAGTCTTGTTGTAGTGCCATAATATTTAATTAATAAGCTAATGATAATTAAAAGGCTATGAAGCCAATGCAAAAAACAGACAACAGATAAATGTAATAACAGAGAACTTGGGAATAAACTTATGTATAGATGGGAACTAGTATATCATAGAACTGCTATCACAAATCAATGAGGATAAGAAGGAACGGCTACTCAATCACTTTCTAGTAGAAGAAAAGATTCCTTTAGATTAAATACACCTAAAATTTAGATATATATTTTAAGTAACATAATTCTTTACAATTGTTATTGTGGACAATATAGACTATGTACAGAATTTCTAGTAGTTACAAGTTTCAAAAGCACTCTAAGCATTCACCAAAAAAGAAAAGACAGATAAAAGAAACTGTCAAAATTAGAATTCAAGGTATAAAAAATTACACCTTTAACAGGTCATGTGCCAAGCAATGAAATTGCAGGAACATTTACAAAGTGTGTTAGAAAATATCCAGAATAGCTAAGGAAATTTTAGAAATTAACAAGAATAAAGCCATGTAATTCAAAATAAATGTGGGCAAGAAGTAAGACTGGAGTTTGCAGGAATGGAAACATGAGTAGTCTATAAGCATATGGAAAGATGCCCAACTCTGCTAATAACCAGGGAATGCAAATTAGAGGAATAATAGTCGATTATTTTTCAGGATGTCTAGCAATAGTGAATATTGGTGAGGGTGTAAGTGACAGTCCTCTGCTAGCCTGTTAGCAGAAGGTGAGATTGGGAGGAGTCCACTGGGGGTCCACTGGCAATATCTGTGACGCTGAAAAGGTGATGTTCTGTTGCTCATTCAGCTCATACTTCTAGATATGCACATAAATGAATGTGAATACAAATCCATGAGTTTGTAAATGTGAAGACATATAAAAATATTAGAGAGATTGAAAATAACAATATTTTGTGAATCAGAAATTATACACCTGTGAAGATTCTCTGGACCCACATATATGTCAATGGAGAGACAATGAAAACACAAGATAGGGAATAAACCAAAACCCAGAATGAGGTATGCATGTGACACCAGTTAGGTGAACTTCAGAAGTACAAACAACACACCAGGTGCAGTTAATGGGTGTGCACAGATGTATATCAGATTGTTTTAAATGTAATACATGAACATAAGTAAGCTCACAATAGCTACTATCTCTGGAGTAAAGGGCAGAGGGGCAGAGTCAAAGTTGGTGCCTTAAAGGGCCTTAACCTATTTTAATTTAAAATTTTAGTATTTTAATAAAAAAGTGCTTAGAGTAATAAATTTCTTCAATATAATTTAGAGTAATAAATGTCCTCAATAACATACTTATTGAGTAAAGAACATTATATATGTATGTGTGTGTGTATATATATATAATTCATATATATATATATATATATATATATATACATATATATGAAAAATGCCAAGTACCTTTAAAAAGGGGGGAAAAGTGAAGGTAGACAAGCTCCAGTAGATATTAAAAAGCATTTCAAGCCTAAAACAATTAAAACATATTGCATTAGCACAAAAATATACTGACAGAAATCAATGGAATGAAATAGAGAAGCCAGGAAAAGGTTTTATAATATATCAGAACTTAGTAAATTATGAAACCAGGATTGGAAAAACAGAAATATTATTCAATAAATGTTGGGGAATGGATTAACATTTTTTTCAAAAGTCAGATCTTTACATCCAACAAGAAAATTTTGTCTACATTGATTAGTTGAAAATACATTACAAATGGAAGAAAACATAGAGAAATCAAATTTTATTTTGAGAGATAGAGTTTTTCCAAGCATAGAACAAGTAAAATAAAAATCACAAAAAAGAGAGATTAGATTGGATTGCTTAAAGCATAAAAGTTTCTATGCTTCAAAAATGCCAGAAAAACAATAAAAAGGAAATATTTTCATTATATATGATAAATAGCTGAAGGCTTTAATACAGAAGAAACACTTCTAAATTGATAAGAAATCTAGAAAGCTAAACAGAAAAATTGGCCAAGGACATAATTTACGCAGGAGAATATTAATGGAGTATACAAATATAAAATCATTCTATGAAATAATGTAATTTGCTGGTAAATGGATGGAAATGGAAAAAATCACACTAAGTAAAATAAGACAGACCTAGAAAATGAAAGGTCAAATGCTTTCTGTCACTAGTGGAAGACTGAGCAAAATACAGGAAAAAAGGCAGTGGACGAGGAGATACCATAACAATACAGAGGAGATCAAGGGAGTAAATGCAGGAGAACAAGCAGGAGGAAGGAAGGGAAAGGGGAGGATAAATGGAGGGAATTTAACAAAATCATACTATGCTCATACAGAAAGATACCAAAGGTAATTTCACTTTCATGCATATGTAGAAGAAAGGAAGTTTAATAGAATAGAAGAACAATAGTGGGAGGGAGGAGAGAGAAAAGAGGGAAAATGGGACTTGAAATCAAATTCTTTGCATGTATGATTTTATCAAAATGAACCCAAATTCTATGCATAATTATGATGCATAATTACATTTTTATTAGAAGTATGAATAACATATTTAACTTTTTCACTTATTAGTAATCAAAAATGGCAATTTTTTAGAGAGGTGTCAGTGAGAGAGAAAGAAAGGGGAAGAATCAGTTTTACTTAGTTTTTCGTATGACTTTTGTTGCTTAGACACTTTGTTGGGTACGTGGTGCTGGGGTTCGAACTCGCATCCTTGCACATGCCAGGCAAGCACTGTAATAGCTGGGCCACCACACCAGCCCCCCAAATGGCAAATTTAACAACTGTATTTTGAATCCTTATTTTAGTTTAAAATATTCATTATTGGTAGAAGTGCAGATAAATGTGTTCACATACACACTATGAGTAGGAACAAGTGACAACTTTCTGGGGACTATTTGTCAAGAAAGAGCAAAATTTTAAGTTATCCCATACACGTTCATCCAGCAATCCCAATTTTAGAATTTACCCTAAGAAAATAATTATGAATATACACAAAAATACAAAAAGGAGAGGAGTGGAAGAAGAAACAAAGTACAAAATAATTTAAATGATAGCAAAAGGGGAAATTTTAAGTAAGCTGTGATACTTGGAATATTCCATTTAATAGTTACTGACATGACAGAGTACTCATGACAAATTTCCTAAGCTGACATAGAAGAGACCCACTCTAGTTGTACTCCCAGCCCTGATGGAGTCACAGTTCCATTCAAAGAACTGCAGCGTATATGCTCTATTTAAATGCATTTGGAACATCCAATACAACCAGATCATGAACTGGGCCATAAAATAACCCTGGATACATTTCTGAAAGATGGGAACCAATATATCTTCTGACTACCACAGAATTAGATGAAAATTTAATAATGATGAGCCATCCAGAACATTCTAAAATATCTAGAATTTGAATAACGTACTTTTACCTGACTTAACACAGAAATAGAGAAGTTAGAAACATATCAAAGTGCATGATAATGAAATGCCATCAAGCATGTGCGCACAGTCCCCAGAAGGAAGTTCATCCCTTTCAGTGTCTGTATTAGAAAAGAAGAAAAACTTGAAACCAGTTATATAAGTTTCTACCTTCAGGAGCTGGAGAAAGTAGAGCAAGCCCAAAATAATCAGAAGGGATGAGATAATTAACAGCAAAAATCAATAAAACACAAAATAGACAAACAGAAGAGACAATTAGCCAAGACAAGCTTGCATTCTTGAAATTATATAAGCAGTCAAGAAACCTTAGTAAGAATAGTTTAGAAATAAAGGAAAACACAAATTACCAATATCAGAAATGAAGATATCACTACAAGTCCTACAGATATAAAAAAAGAATAGAAAAGTATAAACAATTATATATCAGAAAACTCAACCACTTAAATGAAATGAAAAACTTCTTGAAACATATAACTCAGAAAAAAATGACTAAAAAAAATCTGCAAAGTCCTGTATCTATTAAACCAACAAAGAAAATCTTCCCATGTTAAAAGAACCCTCCAAATACTAGGAAGACCTGAGTCCTGAATATAACACCATAGAATAACGACTGCATAGGCAGCCACACTGGACATCAAGGGGAAGAGATTCTTTAGGTGCCTACAATGAAGAAGAAATTCAGAGTAGGTATTCAGAAGGCAATTGTGAAGAACAGGCCTGGTATTCTCAGGAGACCCTAGAGGAATCCTTGCCTGAAGCCTAAAGGCATAAAGGGCTATTCCCACTCCTGAAACAAGAATTAGAAATAGCTCACCACTGACCCAGGAAGGAATAGCGGGAATTTGTAGAAAACCTGGGGCTATAATCTTAATATTTTTCTTATGTCCTTCCTACCCTTATTCTTTCCCTGGGTATTTACATATTGGTGGTTTTGCTTTGTTTTAAAAGAGAGGGACAGTGAGAGAGACAGAGAAAGAGAGAAACAACTTTATTTAGTTTTTCACATGGCCTTAGTGGCTCCAACACTCAGTTGTATACATGGTGCTGGGGTTTGAACCCGGGTCCTCGGGCTTGCCAGGCAAGCACCGAAACCGCAGAGCCACCGCTCCAGCCCCCATATTGGTGTTTTTAATGAAGACATGTAAGTACTAGGGAGAGCCATTCCAAAGTTCTGCCCATCCTCAGCTCCCCGGAAAAGAAAGAGTGCTTTGGAGTTTTGGAAAAAGCTATTGCTTCCCCCAAGAAACAATAAAGCCTCTTCTGTACTTACATCACAATGCTCACCCCAGGCAACAGAGGTAAGAATTACATTTCTAAAAGGCGTGATCAATCTTTTCTATCCACTGAAACCTAAACACCACACACACACACACACACACACATACACATCACCTCTCTGGAGAAGCAAACGGATGTTCTTGTTGGTTTCAGGGCCACTGAAGGAGAAAGGTTGGCATGAGGTGCCTGGAATCAGACAGGGAAGGGGATCTAGAAAGGAGAGGCAGAGTGGAATGCTTCTGCAATGGGCAGACACCCAGGGTCCCCAGCGGTTTCCTAAATGGGGCATAAATGGGGGATGCCTTTGGGTAACAGGCTTTAACTGCAGAGTTCTGTAAAGCAATGAGACAGACTCTCTGTGGTGAGGACCTCACACTAGGCATTCAGGCACAATTGGGTCACCTGCCTACATGGCATGGTGGCCACAATAACTAAGGTCTAAGCTCTTCTGCCTTTTCCAGGCACCAGGTAAGTTCCTTAGAATTGTCATGGTTCCAAAGACTTGATAACAAACTTGCTGGAACACAACAGGGACATAAACTTTTGAATACGCTCATGGATGGGAGCTTGGACTATGTTTTACTTTATTAAGAAAAATGAAGTAACATGATGGTTCTTAAAGGCTGAGGTGGGAATTCTTGCCCACTTTTTAGACAAAGGATGCATCTATCCCCATGTGTAAAGGCAAAGTCACTAATGCCTTCTCATCTCGTTTTCTCCCCCTGAAAGCAAACCTGAAAACTTTTTAAGGAACAATCCTCAGCATTTACGTCCCTAAGGAGTGAGTGTCATCTTTGAAATGGGGCATACTCAAGTCATCAAGACAACTTCCTTGACTGTGAGTCAGTTAATTCCCACTAGCTTTTGTTTCTTCCCAAGGGAATTAATTCTAAAACTTCTCCTAAGGAGCTGAAGAAAAGAGAGAAAACTAAACAGGGCTCCAGTCCCAAGCTCCCCTCCTGAGACTGAAGTCTAGATAAGGAGGGAAAAATGGGTCCAGCTCAGGGGAGGAGCTTCTGGCACATCCAGGAAGGTGTGTGTTGGGGGGGGGACTTTGACTCATGACAGTTGTGACTAGAGTGGAAAGGTGGAACAATGAAGCAATTACTTTCATTACTAAAGTGGACAATACCCCACCAAATAAAATTTCAGAGTGAAAATCACAGGCACGTCAATGGCAATCAGGATTTGCCAAGGCTAATGAGACCCTTTCAAATCAAGGTTTTTAGGAAAACTACCCTAATTCTTCACTCCGTGTGCATTGGTATAACCTACGAAACCTCAGCTATGCAACACCTTCCTATATGTGGGTTCCTTAAAGATGACGAAATCGTTTATTTTGGCTGCCCCTGCATCATCAAACATCCAGAAATGCGAAAAATTGTGACTATTCCCCCTAAAAGAAATTTTCAAGGAACGTGGGTGTAAGCAGATTGATATTCTAGAAGCACAATTTTGATCGCCTTATCCTTTTGCTCAGAAAGTTTCCATAGCTCCATTATCTAGTAAATCCACCTCTGTGCCTGGTCATCCACCCAAGTCTACTTTTAGCATTGGTTTTCTAACCATGGTCCAGAATGTTTTCTGGGCCCCAACTAAACCAGCCTATGTCCAACCAACCACCCTTAACCTTCTTCCTTCGATGTTTTGGCTCTTGAAATTCCCCTTCCTCACCCTAGCTCTCATATTGCTCATGTCTGTCAAAATGTTTTTTTTTTCTCTTTTGATTTCCTAAAATGTTTTGCTTTTATATTCTTGATATTTTTCAATTTTTTTAATTTGCATTAGTGGATAATAACTAGTTGAACATCTTCTCTGGTTTGAATGTGGTTTGTTCCCTAAAGTTGCATGAGCTAGAAATTGGTCCTCATTGTGGTGATATTGAGAGGTGGGGTCTAGTGGAAGGTGATTAGGTCACTAGGGGTTCTGCCCTCTGAAGAGTTAATATAGTTCTCGTGGGACCTGGTAAATTCCCCAGAGAGCTGGGTGTTATATAAAAAGCAAGCTTGGTCCATTAATCCCTCTTGCTTTCTGTCTAACCATGTAACCTCTCTCTCCCATGAACTCTCACCATGATGCCAATTGCCATGCTGTGATGGAGCCAGAAGGGCCTCACCAGAGCTAAGCAGATGCCAACATCAGTCTCCTGGACCTTCAAAAGTGAGAGCTAAATAAAACTGTTTTCTGCGTAAATTACACTGCCTTAGGTATTTTGTTATAGCAACTTTAGAAGGACTCAGGCAACATTCACTTCAGCACTTCTACTAGATTTTGAGCCCATTTGATGCTTTTGTAATTCTAACATCATCTAAAGTCTGTTTTCCTGGTGTATAACACAAGGGAATGGTCTGCTTATAAAATTTCCGTCCTTTTTGGGCTAGATCCCCGATAGCCATGTATGTCTTCTAGTCAGAAATGATTATTTTGGGAGTTGGAAAATAAACTTCTATTTGATTCTATGTGCTTGAGATTTTTAACTAAGACATAAAAGAATTGGAGACTGAGGGTGACCAAATCATATTAATGGTGGTTCTCTAAAAAGAAGGACTGTAAACTTTTGCTCCTGAAGTTGCCAAAGCTATTCTTAGTTTTGTTCTTTCTGGAAGGCTATTATCAAACTCTTCTTTGAATTCTATAAAACATCATCACATCTTTTCAAAAGTTTCACATGTTTGCTTTAAGCTAGCTCAGACTGGTTTCTTTTTCTTTCATCAACAATAAGAAAAACCAATACACTTTTCCATTAGGGGTTTTAAAATTGTGAAATAAAACATTAGAGGACTGAGTAGATGAGCAGAGGTAGAGTAGTGTAGTAAGAAAAGACATGTGGGGCTGGAATGGTGGCTCAGCAGTTATGGCGCTTGCCTGGCATGCGCAAGGACGTGAGTTCAAACCCCAGCACCACATACACAATGAAGTGTTTAAGCAGTAAAAGACACATGAAAAACTAAATAAAATTGATTCCTTCTTTCTCTCTCACTGACTGTCTCTCTCTTAAAAAAGCGGGGGGGAAGTGTGTAAAAAAATATTGGGAGTTGAGAGAGATATAGGCATTTTAGCCTTTGAATGTATAATTAGGGACTCCAACTAATCCTAAGTTGAAAAATACTATATTAAATTTATTATGAACAATATTTGGCCCTTTTAAATTTGGCCCATCAAATATTTCTGCAGTGTCAATAGTCACTTCCGTATAACATTGGACCTACAGTGTGGGAAGGAATGTATTGGGATCCCCAAGGGTCACAAGGGTGGGAAGAGACAGGACTTGCTTTTAAAGGAACTTACAATGTATTCTGAAAGACTAAGAGATACACAAAACTACAATAAAATCATTTCCCCTGATTTAGATCTAGATGCACAGTCTGAGGCAGGGATTTGGTATATAATTTATTGATGAGTACTTCTGGAGGAAAAAAATCTGTGGATAGAAGAAAACAAGATAAGGAAGCAGAAAAAACACACACAGCTGTGGTCTCAGGCCAAGGCTGGTGGTTAGGGGTATTGGTAGGGTTAGAGTTAGGGGTATTGTTGGGCTCTGGAGCACAAACTTCATGTTCCCTGGGAGACAAAGGGCCTGGCCCTTTTTATTCCTATATAAGTCAGTCACTGGTTGTGGACTGATCCAGTCAGTCACTGGTTGTGGTGCTGTGGGGCTCCCTCCCAGCATAGGAGTCTTCCTTCAACAAAGGACTATTCCCTGGAGAAGGAGTCAAGAGCCATCAGTAGCCAATTCTCAAAGTAGCTGGGGGATGGACGCAGTGACCCAGTGAAAAGAAGCAATGGGGAGCAACGGAGTTCATTGCTTCTCCCTTAGCTGTCATTTGGTCTTCTGGAATATGGATCAAGATCTCCTGTGGAGCACTGCAGTACAAAAGCAAGCCTATAGGGGTAGCCTCCTCAGCTACAGCACCTAGGGCAATGAAACCATCTTGTCGTGCTTAGGGACTGTGTCTCTGTGCAACTCATGAAGTCATGAGACCCGGGAGTGCTGGGCATTGACTTTGAGTAAGACATACCTTGTTGCAGACACAAACAGAAAGGCTCATTCAGCCGACCCTGAACTCACGGTGGTGATACTGGTGAAGAGAAGTTCTTTAGGACTTTGTCAGCTGCATTTTCAAAACTGATGTGGCCTAACAATTTAAGGTTTCCACTTTGGATTAAAGTGTTACATGTCTTACCTTGCATTAATTAGGTTTTTAATTTATGAGCTATCTTTTCATTTCAGAAAGAAGTCTGGTAGAATCTACAATCAAATCCGAACCGCAGGATTGAAATCTGCCTCCTCTGCCAACCTGGCCCCCATGTTTATTTGTCCTGTTCTGTTACTTTCTCCCTCTTCAATCTAGACCTCCAGTGATCAGCCTTAAAGAGACCTGACACACACAAGTGTTTCCTATTAAGAAAAAAAAAAACATCAAAATCCATTCGGTTTCCCAAAAACTACAGTTATTCAAGGCTGATTTTCCCTCCCTTTCTCCCCTGCAGTGGTCTCTGTGTCCCTGTCCCCCATTTGATGCAAAACTAAGGCTCAGTCATTTTTCTGGGTTCCATTTGGCAATCATCACACAACTCCTCAGTGGTTTATTAAGCACTTCTATGACTTCAAGGATCTCTCCTTCATTTCCAATAAGCCCATCATTGAAAGACACTGAAGGTAGCATAATTTATCCACACTGCCAATCAAAGCCATTCTGCCTCATGAATTATGCATCCTATCACTTAATGCCTTTGGCTTGAACGTAGCTTGCCCCAGACCCAGCACAGAAGTGCTAGATAGTAACCTAAGACAGCTTTGGAAAATTCCACTGTATGAAAATGAGCTTCCAGCTTGAAGTCAACAAATATTTTCAAACCCAAAACTGGTACATTTGTGAGGGAAAATGATTGGCTCTTTGTGTAATAAAAGCAGTAAGGTAGCATTTGCATTTAACTTCCCTGAGCTAGTGGCTGATGATCTACTTCTTATGAATTATTTTTCTAGGACTCTATCCTAAATTGTAAAACTCTGGTACAAAACACCATATCTTATCTAGATACATCTCTAGAAAGGCTGTGGCTTTTGATTTTGGTAACTCTATACAGTTATGCATTCTCATATATACTGGTGGGATTATAAATTAACATAATTTGGAAAGCAATCTGTTCATTCTTAAAAGTCCTTGTGCTCTGTAACCATCAGCTAGAGACTTTCTAAGTATATACTCTAAAAAGAAAGAAAACAGAAATAAAAGTAAAGATTTCTTTTCCAAAGTTATTCGTGACAGACTTAGTTATAACAAGAAAGACAAAAAGAAAAGGAAAGGAAAGAAAGTATTTTACAATAGGAGACTAGTTCAGGAACATATGTCCCCTAAATAGAATAATCGACTCCAAATTACCTTTAGAGTAGAATAATCTTAAAAGAGATTATTCTAAACTACAATAGATTATTCTATTTAGGGATCATATAGCTCCTTAACCTGACAATATCAGAATAATCTCATGTTGTCAAGGAGTTTTTAATGGGATGGGGAAATGCTTATGATATAATGCTAAAAAATTAAAAGGACACAACACATTGAAACTAAAGTGTTTTCAATCACCTATGTCTAAAAAGGGATAAAATATTTTAAAATGTTAAACTCTGCTAAATAAAATTTATGGGAAACCATTGATTTAGACTTAGCCTCTATACTAGACCCCAACAGAGTAAACCAAAACAGAGATCCCATGTGAAAGTTCCAGGTCACCAAACAGAAATTAATTGTTAATCTGATGTTCTGAGAAATCAGGGGCAAATAATAGTCAATTCCCCAAACAAAGAGAGTTCGTGGCCTGTGTGATAAAGAAGTCCTCTGTGCTGTAACACAGGGAAAGAAACCTGAAGCAACCTGATGATAGCTGAGTTGTTTTTTTTATTATGCTCTTTTGTTTTTCCTGCAGGACATACTTTATAAGAACTGACTGATCAGTCTTGCCAGAAGAGTAGCTCTCCATTCTTAGACGAGATGCTCCCTAATTCATGAAAAGTGATCACTTATACCGACAGCTCTATCCAGAGTTGCTACTGGCCTATGAGATTATAGATGATGCTTCCCCCCTGCTTCTTCACTCTTTCCACTGTTCTTGATAATTTTGAAAATGAGCATGGATAATTTTGACAATTTAATTTTCTATTATTATAAAAAGAGAATTTACAGAGGCACAGACCAAAGTTGTATCTCTGTGGAGCACATGGAAAATACTTGAAATGTAAATAAAGTTCCTGTGGGGAACAGCATGGGGACCCCATGGGAGAAGGACAAGGAAGAAAGGAACAATGGAAAGGAAGTCAAAACCCTTCCCTGAACCTGGCTCGGGGAAGGTGCCAGTCCTGGTTATTTATGCATCCTCCAGGACTTCTGTCCAAGTCACTTGTCTTCAGCTGGAAGGAACACAATTTTCCTTACGGTGTGATGTCACCAGGTCATAGTTTGACTTTTAGGCATAAACTATTTTAAATATTTACTAGAAAGTTTCTTCCTAAAAATGTGTCCCATCAGCCTCCAAACACGTTTATTTAAAATAATGACAAGGGCTTGTAAATGACATGGGGAAAAGTTTTAAATAACACTTTGCTAAATCATCATTGATTCCTTTTAGGATGGCAATACCAGAGTCACACTAGAGATGACCTAATCCAACGTCCTCATCTCATAGGTGTGCAACTGAGGCCCACGGCTAGGAGACTACTTTAGAACTGACTTGGCAAGTGAAATGCCAATCTTTGTCTAAAAGTTCAAAATTTCCTTCCATAATACTGTAATAGATTCTACCATTCTCCCAGCTCGTAAGCAGCTAGAGATCTAATTCATGAACCACATGGGAAGGTTAAACTCACCTACCGCTTTACTCTATAAGGTATCCAGCTCTTTTCCCTCACACTAGATGCTCTTCATCTTGATCCTTCCACTTATGTAGTCAAGATCTTCAGTTTTTCAGAGGTTTTTGGCATGGTAATTCACAATTTCTTCTTTACTTCAAAAAAATGCATTATTAGAAAATGAGTTTCCTATTTGCTGAACAAACTTAAATACCCAACATAGCAATCCAAAGAAGAGTTTGTATCTATACATTTAACCTGTTTTGCTATTTGAACAGAACACAATTTTCAGTATAGTACATTCTGTTGGCCACTGGTAATGACAATAGCAAGTACACAGTGGAAACCTAATATTTGATGACTCTATTACAAATACTTACTATCGATTATCTCATTTATTTATGTCAATAGCCCTCTTAGATCGATGCTATTAGAGAGAAAATGAACTAACTCACTAAAGAGAGCTAGCTGAGCCTGAGATCTTAAGCCAGGTATGTTCAATTTCAATGTTCAAGTACCTGATAGCTCTGCTACTTTGCCTTCCAGTTACAAAGACAGCTTCTCTGCCGTTCATCTCAGTCAAACCATTTCTTCAAAGTCATATAGAAAGAAAATTTGAATATAGGAGCTGAAGGAAATTTTGGAAAGGACTCTTCTTATCAGTGTTTCTAGCCTTGATGAAAAAAATCATGGGTAAACAGTACCAAAGGCCTAGAGAGACAACCTAAATTTAAAAAAGAAGAAAGAAAAGAACAGAGGGGGAACAGGAGAGAGAAAGTGAATATGAATCATTTTGTAGTTGGGATATATAGGGAGCGGTCCACAATGATTCTATCTGCCAATCAAATGAATTATTGCTATAGCCCAGAGTGCCTGGACCTTGGCAATATTGATATTTACGACTGGTTAATCCTTTACAGTTAGAATCCTATGCACCACAGAATGTTTGAACCCATGCCTGGCCTTAACCTACTAGATTCTAGTAGCCCCTCCCACTGCAAGTATGGCAAACACAAAATACCTACAGGATTGCCAGATGTTCCTTGGGGCTTAATCACCCAGGTTAGGCACACTCTCTAGCCTAACTCAGTTTCCTCTACAGAATGTCACCAAAGTCAATCCAGTGAAAAGTTGGCTTCTACATTCTAAAAGGGACAAAAAGTTCCCTACAAAGCAAAATTTTATGGAAGGATAATCATTTATGGAAATGAAATTGGAATTAAGATCATAAGTTCTGTTTTCAGAGGCAAGCTCTACTACTTAGTTGCCATATGAACAATTGTAAACAAGATGGCAGAAGTTTTAAGCGTGAGTTTTGGAGTCTGACAGACCTGGGTTTGAATCTTATACTGTGTGTTTTCTGTCACATGGCTTTAGACAAGTCTCTCTATATCTCCACACCTCTTACCCTTATCTGTGTATTAGAGGGACTGACAAAGTCTGCTGTTGCCTCTTTCCATCCTCATTCTCTAACTGCCCTCTGATGATCTCTACCTAAGTCCTGGAGTACTTCAAATTTATCCCTAGTGCTTAATGATCCTTCAATCATTCAAATACTTCAGAGTAGTCTTTGATTCCACCCACTATACCTTAGTTCCTAATTCCAATTAATTGCAATATTTTATCATTCTACTCCCAATGAGTTCCTTCTGCTCTGTTCCAACAGCAAGGGAGGCCCTGGATTCCCATATTGATCAGGATGAAGGACAAATTTCTTATCAGGAATTATAAAATCTATGAAAATTGCACAATTGACTAAACCCAGCCTCAAACTTGCCTTCCAGGTTTGTGTCGCATGGCCCTTTATCCCTCTACCCTCCCACCCTAATTTGCACAATGTGCTCAACAACTTCTCAGAACTTCTTGCTGCCCTCTGACTCCATCGCACTTTTCAAGCTACTTGAGCTTCTAATAATCTATTTTGTGTGACTGGAATGCTACCCTTTTCTCTACCTAACTCTCACTCACCTTTTAAAGTTTGATTTATGTTACTCCTCTAAGAAAATGACTCTGTGGAATTCCAGTCAAATGTCTTTATTTTTCATGTTATTTGTACATTTTCCCACAGTATATTTGGGCATCTTTTAGAAGGCCATTCCTCACAACATCTGGCACTTATTTGATTGAACTTTCATCTCCCCATCTTCATCTATAGTATTTGTGAAGATTTCTATAATATAAAGTTCTAGATGCCATCTAGAATTGTTTTCCCATTCTGTAAAGCACCATGATTTCCTTTCAGATGTTTTTCCATCCTGCACAAAGCTTCAGGGAAAGCTGACCTCAACTTCAATTCTACAGGTATAATGAGAGGTCTAAAGGTAATCATTCCCCCATCCATGAATCAGTTTAGTAATATAGATACCAAATAGCTAGAGTATGGTAATCCTTGGCTACAGGAATCAAGGGGTGGCACATACTCCAATTTGAGTTAATAAGACATGAGGGAAAGGATGCTGGCTGGGGAAGATACTTCCTCCTTCTGGAGAGAAGTTATACAGTTCTTGTGTGTGCATATATGTCCCTGTATGATCATCTCTATGCCTTGAGATAAGAAAGTTCACATGGATGAGGGTAAAGCAGTGAATCTGGAAGTTTGGTTAAATAATTTCTGACTTCTGCCCTGCCTAGGAACTTCTTACACAAGGTAACAAATCCACTTTAATATTTCAGCCTGCCTGGTTAGTTTTTCTGTTACCCAGGGCCAAATGCATTCTAGCTAATACAACTACCTTACATCTTAACTTTGGCATCAGGTTTTGTATCTGTCCCATAGTGAGTTCCCAAGAAGTGCTTTAATAAATGACTGAATCAGTAGTCACTATTCCATGATTTAGTTATTTAAATCTCAAGTTAGTCCTCTGGTTTTGATTGATGTATTAATTTCCTGGTACTGCTTTAACAAACGACTATGAATGTAGTGGCTTTAAAAACAACATACATTTATGCTTATACTATTCTGGAGACCAGAAGTCTGCGATTAGTTTCACCAGTCTAGAGTTAAGGTACCAAGAGGACAAGACACTTCTGGAGCTCCTGGGGCAGAATCTGCTTCCTGGCCTGTTCCAACCTCTGAAAGATGTCTGTATTCTATGGCTTGTAAGCCCTTTCTGGCATCACTTCAACCTCTGTTTCTGATGTCACAGTTCCTACTTCTTTTGTAGTCAAATCTGCCTCTTACTCTATCTTATAAGGATACTTATGATTACATTTAGGACCTAGACAGATAATCCAGGATAATCATTGCATCTCAAGATCCTCAACTTAGTTACATCTGCCAAGTCCCTTTTACCATATAAGTTAACATTCATAAATTCCTATGATTAGGACTTACATATCCTTGGCAGCATAAGTCTTAACACCAAATATGGTTCAGCCTATCATATTTGCCTAACTTAAATAATAAAATTAATGAAATTAAGCATTTTTAGCATAAAAATATCTCATAAATAATCTTCAAAATCCTTATCTTTAGAATGTGGACACCAAGACCCAATGAGGTGATTTATTCAAGGTCACACAATAATATCTAGAAATAAGATCTCAGAGCCCAAGACACATATCCTTGCTAGTCTGCCACGTTCCTGTTGTATTTTAATATGTAGTCTGCAATCCAAGTTATCATCAATATTTATCAGTAGAACATAAAGTTATGAGAATTTTCCATAATAAACCAAAAGAATCTCAAATAAAATAGCTTATCATTCCTAACCTTTTTGGAAGTCTGAGCCAAACTCTTTTCTGAATTGGTTTATATCTTTATACTGATAATTTTTCCAGTAATGTTGCATATATTTTTTAGCTTTTACCAACTCAGTCAATAACATCCTGAGAATCCCATTACACAATATACTGAATCAGGCTAAAGTAATTTCATCATCCTATATTCTTCCTGTTTTGTTTATTTCAGCTTGAATGTCCATTGGGCATAATGATACTCCCCACTGACAGTAAATCTATTTTCAATGGACTAAACCACTTTGGATCCTTCAACTACTTCAAAGCACATCATCTTTTCAAACATACTGATCTACCATTGCACATCTTTAGAAAATTTTTGTTTAGAATGCCTAGTAAACAGGGCTGTGATTTTCTCCATAATTACACCATTAGACTTCATTTTCCACAAATATATACTCTTGTAGCAAATCATTTGTGCCATATTTTAGCTTCAGTCAGCATCAAGGTATGTGAGGGGTGATGTTTTTGCCTCAAAAATGAATAAGCTGTTTTCCTCAATTATGTTCTGAGTTTGTTATATGCCTTTTAGAACTAGTATTACAGAGTCTCCCCTTGTAGTTACCAGCTAATCAAAATGCATAGTCCACTGAATTATGTGAAAACAAATCAACATTATCTAGGCAAAATTATTGTTCTGACAAGTCTTTTCCTTATACGAACAACTTCCAAAAGTATCCTATAAGAAGGAAAACATTTCATCTTGATTAGTCATCCTTGACAGAACTATAAAATAGCTCTCATGGAAAATTTGCAGCAAAATTTTTATGATAGGAACCAAATTCACCTTTTTTCCTCCAACAAATATAAAAGCAGGAAAAACAACAATAATAATAAATATAATTTTAAAAGGTTTAGTGGATACTATGGACATCATAATGGTGATTTAATTCATCATTGTTCTTAAATTCTTCCCCTACAAAGTGAACACCATCATTCTCACATTATATAGAGGAAACTCAAGTTTTGAGGACCTAGTATCAGTTATCTAAGTGTATGTCATAAAATTTCAAAATCTAGTGGCTTTAAACATTTTTTTCTCACAGTTTTGTGGTTTGTGTGGCTGGTTTTTCTGCTGGTTCTACTGGACTCCTTCATGTGGCTGAGTGCCACTGGAGGGTGGACTGTGAGCAGGGTCAACTGATCCTCTCTCTCTCTGCTTATGGTTTCTTGATCTCAAGGAAGGATGCTCAGGCTGGCTTCCTCACAGGGTTAAGGCAGCCTTACTGCAAGTGTCCAAATGCTTCTCAATCCTGTTTGAGTTACACTGGCCAATGTCCAGTTTGCCAAAGCAAACTTAAATGTAAATTGAGAGATACACAAGTGTGAGCATGCTGGAGTTGTGATTCACTGGGTGGCTGGGTAGAGGTGGAAACATTAGATTAATGAGATGCCACAATCACACAGCTAGTATTAGAGCTAAGATTCCGGAACCCTTTCCAGAAGTCACTCAAATAACACCTCTGGATGTGCTGATGGTATGTCAATGAATAATATCAGGTGCTTAATTTCTGAGTAAAGCCTTCCCTCTGCTAATCATCAGGTGGGCAGCAAGAAAGAACAGATCTATAATTTTACTGCTCTGGTTTTAGTAGTACATTTTCTGCTATTAAGAACTAGTCCAAGCTTTCCAGCCAATACAGAGATGCTTGAAGGATAGTTGGGGTAGCGAGGCCTGAGGCAGCCTCTCCTTCAGCTCCTGGAATTTCTGAGCAGCCCTGTTCAGTACAAGGTGGACCCTGTAGTCTTGAGTTATATGGACAGTCCACAGAAGCAATCAGTTGTCTCATTATTGGATTCTCCAAGCTGCCTCAATGACCATATTATTGGATTGGCTTTTGAGTACTTTGCCAACAGTCGGTTTCATGGCTGCTCTATCCATGTCTGCTTCATCAGCCCCAAAGTCACCCAGTTCATCAAATACACTAGCAGACCATCAGAAATTGCCATGTTCCTTGAACCCCTGGACCTCCCCCATAAGGGAATTATATTTTTAGCCATCAATGATAACTCAAATGAGGCAGCTGGGGGAACCCACTGGAGTTGTTTAGTTTATCTCCAAGATAAAAATCGCTTTTTTCATTAAGATTCCCATAGTAGAAGCAACTCATTCCACGCGAAGCAGGCAGCAGAGAAACTGGAGACTTTGCTAGGCAGAAAAGGGGACAACTTGGTCTTTGTAGAAGAGAAACTCCCTGCTCAACAAAACAGCTATGAGCGTGCTACGTAACGCTGAGACTTTGCGTCAGAACTTCTTTAGGCAATGGCAAGAATCATGACTGCAGCTCCTCACCCTTACATGCATCACAAAAAAAGAGTGGAAAATGGAAAGACCTCATTGCCAGACTGCTAAAAATTAGCTATTGAAGAATACCTGTGACTTTTGAATCTCCTCTTTCTGCCCTTCCCCATTTATTGGATGACCCAAGTCTCAGTGCCTGAGGGAAGATGCTTGGTAGAGGAAGCTTTTTTATTTTTTTAATAATGTCATCCTCTGCATGATCCTAGTGGAAAGTTTCATGTTAACTCTGACTTGAGAGCAATATGTTCTATGAAAATGTCCTGAAGGTATGCACCAAAACCTTAAAACAAACTTTTCTTACCATGTATTATACATGAGGTTCAAATAAGACTTGAGTTCTTATTGGTGTAAAATTAATTTCCTTTTGGTCTCCTTTATGCACATTAGCTTCTTTCAATCTGTAAAATAAGTCAAGTGTATATGAAATCTAGAGGAATGCAAGAAGAGAACTATAGAAGAACCAAAAACTTGTTGCATGGCCTACATACTTTGAGGTTCATTCACTGGAAGCAGATCAAAGCACAACTTCATTTAAGATCTAAATATTGTGAGAATCAGTTATTCATTTCAGTGATCATCTTTCCCGTTCACTACGCACATACTTTCCTGACTATCAGCATAATCTTTGCAATTTGATATAGGTGATATTAGCCAATTTTGCTCTGATTCCTGGAATGCTGTAAGAAAGGGAAACTCTTGAGTAACTTCATTGAAATAAATGACTGTGGCAGGAAAAAAAATCTTGTCTGAGCAAAAACAATTGAGTTCTGAAAAACTAACACTTGCCATTTTTTTGTTGGGGAGTTCTGAATCTGTATCCCCAGCCAGACAGGCACATTAATATGTCCTAAAAGCTCAGTGGCTAAGCCAGGGATGTTCTGTATTAAACTAGCCTCTCAGAATACTTCTTGCCAGGTCTCATCTCTTCTGAAATCCATAAAAGCAGAACGCATCACCTTCTTTCAAGTCCCATCACATACTGACTTGGATATGTAACAATTTGTCTGCTCTTGCCTTTGCCTGAACGTGGGCACATCAAACCTAGTCTATTCAAGTCAAGCCAAAGAGAACCCATTCACTGGCATTTGGGCCCTCTACCTTCAGGATAAATGGAGGTATCCAGGTGGGAAAGGAAACACCTTAGGGAACCCCTCACTGGGGAGTGAAGGGAGGATGCAGGAAGTCTCTTGGAACTAAATACTTCATCATCTAGACCTGTAATCCTGAAGCTAAAAAAAGAAAAGAAAAGAAAAGAAATAGGAGATGATCTAGTCTAGATATACTAAATGCATTTAATCCCATGTATTAATTTCTTTTTGCTATAAAATCATGCTGAAAACATTCTAAAATATAGGTGCAGTTGTCTGGTATGGTTTGAGTGTCTCCACAAAGATCATATGCTGAACGCTTGGTTCAACGTGGCAGTGTTGAGGTGTTGGAACTTTTAAGAGAGGGGGCCTAGTGGAAGGCACTTCAGTCATGAGGGCTTCATCCTTTGAAGGGAGTCCATGGGTCTCATGGAGACAGTGTCTCTTCTCAATCATCTCTTTGCCTGTGCCACTCACCACTCTCACATGTGCTCATTCCATGTGACACTGCCAATCATGAAGCTCCTATCAGAGCCAAACAGATGCTGGTACCATGCTCCTAGGCCTTCAGAACCATAAACCTCTTTTCTTTATATAGTACCCAGCCTCAGAAACATCAGAGCAATACAAACTGGACTAAGACAGTGGGTATCTAGGATCCATTGACAAAGAACAAGATTGGAGATTCGTGACTATGTTCCACGTACTTACCATCTCTGATTAGTTTCCCTACTCTTATTGAAAAGAAAATGTAATAAGAGGAGTGTCTGATCCAAAACTTCAAACCTACTCTGTGACAGGTTGAAAAAAAAAAAAAGGCAGATGACTTATCTGGTTTCCCAGTTTGAAAACAGTTCCGAACCATATAACAGCTGTATTACAGGACACTAATATGAATTTTGGCTTCTTCTCCTAGCCATTATATGCCAAAAATATTTCCATATGAAATTGATGATACTTTTACCGTCTTGCTCTTCCTTTCTTAAGGTTATTGAAAAGTCAAGGGTTACTCAGCCCTTTCATTTTCCTTTTTTGACCTAGCCCTTCATCAGTGAAAAGTAGTAAATAGCTAAAGTGGGGGCTTTGGGTTCTACTCATGGCCCCTAATTATCTGCAAGGCCCTCTCTGTACCTCAATTTTCTTAGCTATAAAGTGAAGATAAATTATATAAGAGGTAGAGCACTTCCAGAAGTACTTCACTTTTGAATGGTCCACTCATAAAACTCTGAATGGAACTCAGGTTCAGAGAAATGCACATTAGTTATGGTCACAGACAGCTGGTAGGAGGAGTCATGATCATGTTGGCCACTACAAGAATCATTTATCAAAGCACATTTGCTCTGTGCTTTACTTTGGATCTCAAATGTTCCTCGAACACCATGTGTGAAAGTCATGGTACTGCTGAGAGGTGCCCTCCTCCTGCCTTTGCTCCTGGCCATGAGGTGAGCAGGTTTACCACATACTCCCACCATGTGCTTGCCACACCCTTAAAAGCAATAGGGCCAACTGATGGCTGGAATTTCAGAAACCATAAGCCAAAGTGAACCTTTTCTTCCTCTCGTACATATATTTTATCAGGCATTTGTTATAGTGATAGCTAACATGCTATGCTTTTGCTGAGCTTTGAAATTTTTTTCTGAATATTATTAACTTCCTCCTATCTATCTTATCATTGCAAAACAACAGAAAGTGCTTGAAACAGGACGGTGACTATTTCTGGAGGGGGAAGCAGGAGAAGAGTTGGGGAAACTTCAAGCTATGTATTTATAATTATTCCTTCCCTTTCTCCTCACTCCTAAATCTTTTAACAGGTATTAAATATGCATACTATAATAGCATCAGTTATTATTTTTCTCTTACTGTTTATTGGTTTGAAATACTTAATCTGAATGATAAAATAACTCTTAAAGGATGAAGTATTTAGAAGACACTAACAATAACAATGAAGACAAAGGTGAAAATGATCAAGAGTATTGATCATGCTGAAAAAGGTACAGGTATGGGAATATGTCAGCACAGAGCAGACATATTTTTCAAAGTGAAGAAAAATTCATGAAGCATGATGTGCTCCTGTTCCAAACCTACACTTACAATTTAATCTCCTGTCCTTTGCTCTCTTATTCACTCAATTCCAGACACTCCAGCTTCCTTACTATTCTTACCCCAGTTAGCAACCTGACTCCCTTCCTCATCTGCTTTAGTTCTCAGTCCACGTGGTGTCCTAACATTGAGGCCTTCTCTGTTCTCCCTCTATGGACTATAGCCTTCCCCACACTCCTTCTTCCTTAGCATCCAGCAGTCCCCACCCTCCAACATCCTATCTTTTACCTTCTTTGCTTTTATTTTTAAAACATATCACCATTTAATATATTACACACCTATTTGCTTATTTTTTAAATAATTTTATCTTCTGCTATTAAATAGTAAGGTCTAAGAGGCATGGACCCTAGTGCTTTGCTCTCTGTGCTATATCCACAGTGCCTAATGTTCCACCTTGCTAGTGGGAGAAGCTGAATGAGAAAACCAAAAATATTTTTGAGAATAAATTGGAGTTTGAATCTAGGAAATCAAGGGTATTCACTGCTATTAATATTATGTATATTCAGCAGAGATCTGGGAGTTTATAATGAAGTTAACACATGGAGAAAGCAGTCTCCATCAAATTTGTTGCAAGTCACAGGTGGTTCAAACTCAAATTCATTTTGTACTCTCATAGCATCCAGGACTGAGAATGGTGATAACCACACATGTTCACTGCTGCTAAGAAGTCATTATTACCACTTATGAAGTACATCAAGTTAGGGGACAGTGACCTTAGCAGATTGCCAATGTATATGGAATCCTCTATTTTAGAAAAAGGATGTCTTTCATAATATGCATCAGCAGGAAGAGAAATGATGTCTACTTTTAAAGTTGCAGAGCGCTAATTAAGACTTTTATTTAGGGAAGATGCATCTGCAGATTACAAGATCCCATTTAATCACTGTGAAAATAAAAGAAAATGAGTATATGAATGTGACTTTTAGAAATACAATCTATTCATAAATTTGAGCTCCTGCAGTTCAAGAGAAGATCAGAGATGGAAGGAAGCACTTGAGATAATAAAAATATAGAATTTAGATTTGAAGAAGCAGAAATAATAAATATTAGCTAGTATTTGTTAAATACTGCATGAAAGCACTAGCAAATTATCTCATTTAATATTCACAGTTAGTACTTTGGAAATAATGGAGACTAACTATTGCTCCCATTCTGTAACTAAGGAAATGGATTCAGTATGACTGAATCACCACAGCGTGATTCACTGTGACTGAGTCACAACAGTTGGTAAAGAGCAATTCCAGAGTACTAAACTGGGCAGTTGAATTCTAAGCAATAATCTTAGTACCAAGCTCCACAGAGGCCCTTAATTCATTCTGTGGTGTGTTTTTTGATGCATCTGTTGATTCATTGATCCATTCATTCAAGAATTATTTTGTAATCATTCACTACATGCCAAGTTTCTTGTCATGAGAATCACATGGCATAGCTCTTGCCCTCTTAGAGCTCACATTTGAAAGGGGAAAAATAGGATCCTAAGTCAGAACATGAAGAAAAACAAGATGTAACTTTAGGTATGAAAAGCACTAAGAAGAGAAATATGAAATGTAGTTCAATTTTCTCTTTATTTGGAATTTTTTTCCTGCATGCCTAGGCACATAATCCAAAGAGAAGGCCAAGAGAAAATACCTGTAGCCTTGGCACTGGACTTTCAGTTTACCTCCCTCACTTCCTGCATTCTACCCTGGAGCCAAGCTCTGGCATATCTACTGCGGCACAAGCTTACAAAGACCATAGGAAGCCATAGAGAAAGCCAAGTAGGAGACTGAATAAATTGTCCAGGTAATTTGGGCAGAAATATTTCCTGCTGAGGCCTGGATATTTGGCTAAAGTACTTAGTTTGACAAATGACTTTGGTAATTATTTAAGCCTTGATTTGGCTTTGGAAATTTCTTTGTTCTTGAGGTAAGGTAAGGACATACATGTCAATTTGTGAGTTGGCCATGGTACAGATAGTGGAAATGGAATGTGAGTGAGCCCCTAGACTTCTTATGGTTAGAAGTTACAATTAAGATCATTTATTCATGCATCCAACCAGTGTTTACCTATTATCCACTGTGCCAGGCAAAAACAAGAATAGACAGAAATAATTGTAAGGACAAATAAAAGTAATAAAGAGGTGTGATGGATGGAAGGAGAGATAGAGTAGTATAGTATTCTTAACTTTAAAATACAGGGTTCTTGCACAAATAAAGAAAGATGAGATGAGGGAGGAATATTGTGGCAGTTAAAGTTTAAGTTCACCCAGCACATTACAGTGACACAGCAATATCGATGTTCGTAGCAGCACAATTTACTATTGCTAGGCTATGGAAACAACCCCGGTGTCCCTCACTGGAAGAATGGATTCAAAAACTGTGGTACATTTATACCATGGAATATTACACAGCAATTAGAAACAATGATATTGCAGCCTTCAAAGGCAAATGGATAGCTATGGAAGAGATCATGCTGAGTAAAATCAGCTTAACCCAGAGATCTAAGGGTCGATTGTCTCCACTCATCTGTGGAGGTGGGGTCTAGACCCTGGACAATGAGAAAGTTGGTCTAGTAGCATGAGTTAAATCCAGATAAGATGTAATGCTTTACAATCTAATACTTTTTTTAGAGTTATAATGGGAAGGGGAAGGGAGG
>PVKS010021096.1:0-35757 GCA_004027875.1 Aplodontia rufa | reverse complement strand
AATAATAAATAAAAAAAAAAAATAAAAAGTCAGAATAAAAAAAAAAAAACTTCAGTTGTGAAATGTACTTTAAGTGCTGCCTTTGGATATTCTTCTGGAAGGAATAATTAAAGCCTAAAACTCCCTCCCTCAAAGCTGGACTACTAGAGACCAGCAATGACCACATGAAAATAATGGTATTGCTTTCATCTGGTTCTGCTTTGATGCCAGGCACCAAACCTTCCAGCCAGTGGAAGGTTTCCTTGATGATTTTTTTCAGGCAGCCCAGTTGTCTTATCAAATTCTGAATCAGGCTTCTGTTCTTTATTTGCCATTTAATCAGGAATAAATGGTAGATTTTGTAAATGATTTTTTGTTTTGGGGTAGGATTGGATTTTTTTTCTTTTTTTCTACTTTGAGATAGTGTATGGCTAAATAAATTTATGGATTTTTTTGTTTAATGTTAAATCAGTCTTGTATTCATGACCCGTGTTGGGCTCACTTGGCAATATTGTATTATCCTGTTTATATATAGTCAGTTTTTATTGTTCAGATGTTAAGAATTTTTGCTCATATGTTCATGAGGGATATTGGTTTGTAGTTTTCTTATAAATTTTGTTTTGTTTTGTGTTGGTATTAGATTTGTTTTGGTGTCTTAGAATGAGTTAGCAAAGATTCTTAAATTTTGGAAGAGTTTTTATAAATATAGTATTATTTATTAAGTATTTGGTAGAGCCTTGAACTTTTAAATTACAAATTCAAATTTTCTAACAGAGCTAGGGTAATTGAAGTTATCTGTTTCTTACCTAGTGGGAAAAGCCACCTTTCCTACTGTGCTAATTCAATCCATCACTTCTCACTAAGGCCACTATAGTATTTTCTTCATTGTCTTTCCGGCAGCATTCTCATTCACACCCTTTATGTTGTAACTCAACACCAGTCACAATTTTCAGATTTCTAGTGGCTTCTCAGCCCCTTCTAACATCTGAACTCTTCACAGCTTTTAAATCTCTTCATGAGCTAAACCCTTCTTATTTCTCCAATCTTGTCTCCTACCACGTTTAGTTATTTCTAAAGAGTGGCAAAGACTCTTGAGATGCTAGCCACTATTCCTTTGCCCCATTGCCCTGGGGTTCTGAATATATGTCTGACGTAGGGTTCAGAATTTTCATGTTTAAAAATCACCTCATTTCATTCTCATGCAGATAATCTTTGCTCCACATTATTGAAGAACGTTGCTTTAAATAGTAGAGAACAAGATTGTATTCCCACACTGAGAAAACTTGTTTGATGTTTATGTCTTCCTGACCTTTCCTTTTGTACTTTGATACAGCTCCCCGTGTTCCTTTGATCCAAACATTACTAGCAAATAGCAGGTCTCTCTGTGCTGTCACAATCTGTCTCTGCCTCCAATTTCTTTGAAACCTAGTAGGAGACACTTAGTATACTTTATTTTTTGGATACCAAGCAGACAGATGGATAATTTTGGATTTTGTCATAAAATTGCAGAATTTAACTTGTACATTCTTAATGCTCAGAGTGTCTCTTCATGGGTCAAATGTAAGACATTCCTTAAAAGACAAGTTCAGCAAACACTGAAATATTTTTGTTTGTAAACAAATTATATTTTAGATTAGAGTATATTTCATAATTACATCTAATGACTGTGATTTTCTTTTCGTAGGAGTATTTTGATTTGGTTATCATGTAAATCTCTTTTAGCTCTACAATTGAACAGTAATCTTAGTTGCCATTTTAAAAAATACTTCCAACCCTTAAGAGTTCTGTGGTTAAGCAGGTAGGCATTAGTGATATTTTAATCTAAAATTTTCAGGAAATAAATTTGTTATGCTAATTGTAAATTAATATTTTCTGTATTACAGTCTGCTGTGAAACAGTTTATAGTGATTAATTTTAAAAGATTAAAGGTTAGGGAAGATAAAGTGAAATGAAATAATATTGTACATTAACAGTGTTTCACGTTCTTAATTGCTTCCTCTTTCCAACTTTATTTTAGTGAATGTTGATTTTTTTTATATAGTTTCTCCTCTGAGTTTAAAGATGTTATATACACTTTGTCTAGGGTAAGAGATGTTTACCCCTGGTATATAAACTACAGTGAATTATGGTTTACCGAGCTACTTCTGACTTATGAGTTACCATGCCTTCAGGATTACAGGTTTCTTCTCTATAAATTCAAAATTATTTAGACCAGAAATCAGTGAACTATATAGTATCTGGTCAAATCCTACCTGGTTTTGTAAAACCTGTGAGCTAAGAATGGTCTTTACATTTTTAAAGCATTATTGGAAAAAAAGGAGAAGAATATGCAACAGTGACGTTTCATGGTTCACACACCTAAAATATTTACCATCTGACATTTTGATGTATATAAAATACTATTAAAATTATAGTACTTAAGTAAATAAATCTTAATTTAATAATTAAAATGTTTTGGTCCTTTAACATTAATTCATTGTAACTTGGGAGGATAACCAATAACTGAAGTTGTACATTATATCAACTATCTTTTTCTATGTGAAAAAAAAAAGGCTTGAAAAAAACTTAAATTTCCTTTGTCCAGTAAATTTGTTTCAGGGATAATTAACATATACAATAGGACCTTAGGAATTGAAATATCTAAAAAGCTTCTTAAAATAATTTGTGCAAGTACCATATCGCATCCTATTTGGTCTATTCTTAAAGTTATTATATTTTTATATTTTATTTGTTCTCTCTAGATAGAAGCAGATTTGGGATACCCTGGAGGTAAAGCAAGAATTATTCATAAGGAATCTGATATCATTACTGCTTTTGCTGTTAATAAAGTAAGTATATAGCTATTTTTCTTTAAGTATTAAATGTTCATAGTTGGAGAATATCTTATTTTCAAGTGTATTTAGTGTTTAGATTTCTTTTTTCCAAAACTACTTCACACTCCTTAAATTATAATCTGAATCAATTTTTCTTCATTTTATAAAATGATTATATTATTTGGTAATGTGATTATATAATTTGGGAAATATAACTAATGAAATGTTTTATTACTGTACAGATAAAGGTACCATGTGTTTATATATGCAGTAACTTTAGAATTTATGCAAGATATAATAACTAACACAAGAAAAGGTTTTCTATGTTCTTTATGAGTGTGTTGAATATAATTCTTACAATTTGTTTAAATTTAAGCCTATAAATGGCTCAAATTCTCCCATTTTGACTTATAGTACCAGTAGTTTCCCCAGTTACTATGTTTTCTTAGCCTTACACTACATTCTCCTTAGAGATGCCTATAAACCCCAGTAGTAAAGATAACTCTTAGATATTGTTATGATTTGGATTAAAGGTGTCCCTCCAAAAGCTTGTGTGTGACAATGAGAAGAGTGAGGTGAAATGATTGGGTTGTAGGAGCCTTAATCCAATCAGTGAGTTGATCCCCTGATAGGGAGATTGGCAATTGGTAGGGTGTGGCTGGAGAAGGTGGGTCATTGGGAGCTTGCCTTTGGTGTATATAATTTGTATCTGGCATGTAGTTTCTCCCTCTGCTTCTTGGAGCCATGCCTTGACCCACTTCCCTCTGCCACACTCTTCTGCCATCATGTTCTGTCTCACCTCCAGCCCTAAGGAATGGAGCCAACCTTCTGTGGACTAAGACCTCTGAAACCATGAGCCTGCGAATAAACCTTTCTTCCTCAAATTGTTCTTGTCAGGTCTTTTAGTCACAGCAACAAAAAAGATGACTAAAACAAATATAATAGTCCAAGGTTGAATTTTGGTTAATAATTTTTCTGTTCCTTAATGACCTTACTGAATAGTTTCTGTCACTTCTTTTGTTTCCTCTTCTTTCCATTAATTTGAAGGACAGAGGTTATCTTTTCTTCATGTGTTCCTAAAGGATACTTAAAGAAGGCATATGTGTGTGTACACATGTATGCACATGTGTTCATAAGTCTAATTTACAATAATTTTTATGTAACTTAGATGTGTATCCTGTGGAATTACTCATGCAGAAAACCTTTCACCAAATTCGTCATCTTCTTATGCTAACCTGTCTTCCCTTTGATTTCTCCTAGACAATTCCTTTGTCATTTTGCCATCATTTTTCCCTGTAACCTTCATATCATTTCACTATCAGACATCCTTGTGCAGTGATTAACTCTGTTTGAAGCAGGCCCTTTGTCAAGCAGTTCTCACATTGCAGTGTCTATATAACATGGTATATGTATATAACAAAAACAAAATTTTTCTCTGTACCCTTCAGTAACTGCCTTTCCCTGAAGACAATGTGTTTTGAAATAGTCTATCCTATACAACTAACTAGCTTTTTTCTCTTTGGGAGATGTATATAAGCAAACTAGTAATAAATAATCGTTTACATATATAAAGTATGACATTCACTTGTATGAGTATTACTTGTTTTTCCAGATTTTATATTTTTAAATCCTTGCTAAGTTTACAACTGAGAAGTAATACTTTTTTTGCTTTGTATTTCATTATTTATTTACTTATTTTGGCACTAAAGATTGAACCCAGGGATGCTCAACCCCTGAGTCCCCATCCACAGTCCATTTCATTTTTTAATTTGAGTCAGAGTCTCACTGAGTCAACTGCTTAGGCCCTCGCTCAATTGCTGAGGCTGACTTTTGAACTTGTGATCTTCCTGCCGCAGCCTCGCAAGCTAGTGGGATTACATACATACACCCCTGCTCCCACCTATATTTCAATTTTTAAACATCATTGTGATTGAACTTTTTCCTGTTTGTTTAGTTGGGAACTCTGTATTAAGAATTGTGAAGGTTCTAAGATTTTACCTTATATTTCAACTAACAAGTTAACTTCCCAGTTTAATGGATGTTGTTTGAAGATGCAAAAATCCTGGATGATAGACAAAGGACAGTTTATTTCCAACAGCAAGAGCAGTAGCCAGAATATCTTCATTTTCACACTGCTTCTCTGAGCTACAGTTCTCACAGAGGGATAAGAAAGAGAGCCTTATAGAAATAATACCTGCACATAGAGTAGATCATGTTATGGGAGAGGATCATGGAGTTAGTGAACTCTGGTGTTTTCTAATGGACAGTAAGTATATCATCTGCCATTTGTTCTGGAAGGAGAAAACGATCACTGAATAAATATCCTGGGAATGATCCTGCAAAAAAAAAAAAAAAAAAAGGCAGGCAGTGATTCACAAGATATTCGAAATTGGAGAGATCCACAGAGAATTGTCTCCAGTAGTCTAGTTATCCTTTTTAACAAAGTCTAAAGTTTTTTCTTATGTATGTATTAGCATTTTACATCATAATAATAGCAATCCTGTCTTTACTTTTCTTTTCTTTTTTTTTTTTTTTTAAAGAGAGAGGGACAGTGAGAAAGAGAAACAACTTTATTGAGTTTTTCACATGGCCTTAGTTGCTCCAATACTTAGTTGTATACGTGGTGCTGGGCTTTCAACCCGGGTCTTCGTGCTTGCCAGGCAAGCGCCGAAACTGCTGAGCCACCGCTCCAGCCCCTCCTGTGTTTTCTTTGCTATGAGTGTCTTCTTGCTTTCTGTGAGGTATATTTGTTTATGTTTTTCAGTGCCATTGATCATAACTAGAGCTTAGTTCACATTAAGCAAGTGCTACTACTAGGCTACATCCCCAGCCTGAGATATTCATTTTTAATTCATTGATTTTTTAAATTTTACATAATTTAATCTGGCCAACTTTTTATTTGTGCTTTGTTCTGGCATACTTCTTCCTTTATTTTCCAGCCCATACACCTTTTCTCTGTGATCCTTTCCTAGTTCTGTGGGGGAAGTTCGTTGGCCTAAAGTTTCAGGAGAGAGTCAGTTTTATTTCTTTGTCTTTTCTTTTTTTTCCTCCATATAGTTTTGTATGTGGTGCTGGGGATCAAACCTGGGTTCTCGTACATGCCAGACAAGTGCTCTACCTCTGACCACCTCTCCAGCCCCAAGAGTGATATTATTTTATTTGAATAATTAACCATTATGTCTTTAGTTGAAAGGTTTTTTTTCCCCCTCTGGCTTTCAGGGATTGTATCTTCTCTAGCATCTTCCTCCACATCTTGGGGATTTTTGTTGTTTATTAGTTGTTGTTATTTATTGCTTTGGGGTTTGGTTTATTTTTGAAATGAGACCTCACTGTGTTCTCCAGGCTGACCTCAAACTCCTGGGCTCAAGAGATCCTCCCACATCCATCTCCTGAGTAGCTGGAGCTAGAGACCATTGCATTTGGCTCCACTACAGTTTTGAATTCTTGAAAATTTAGGAATATCATAACATTCCAGCAAACTACAGACACAGTGCTAGAAGAGAAAAAAAAGTGATACAGCTACTGCCATTTGTAGTTGGTTTTCTGTTAGATATACTGGAATTCCTAGAAAATAAACTATCTTCAAATTCAAGCTTATGATTATCTTACTAAATGTTTAATTGGTGAAATTAATTTAAAATATTATTTTTAGAGATTACTTTCAGAGGTATTCAATATACCCTTTGTGCTTTCTTATTTAAAAATTGCCATATGATTTATTTTTCAGGCAAATAGAAATTGCATAGCAATTGCTTCCAGCCATGATGTTCAAGAACTGGATGTTTCTGGAATTCTGGCTACACAGATCTATACTTGGGTAGATGATGATGTAGAAATGGAAACAAAAGGGTACCCTTATTATACTTTGTTTTTATTCAGTAATGTAATATGAAGGACTAGATGCACAAAACTGTAACTTTTGATTTTTTAAAGGAATAAGCAGAATAAAAGCTGATGTGCTAAACAGTAAATAATGGGTGACAGAATCTTCAAAAAGGGAAATAAGAGGAGAGAGTAAGTGAAGGAAATGGAAATTGTGAGTTAGAACGGAAGGAATTTTAATTTTAAATATAGAGTCAAATGTTAGTCCTTTCAGCTGCAAGAAAAGAAATAAGGAAACTACAGGTTGTTCTCATTCTGGTTGACATTCTTTTATAGATCAGAAGATTTCTTGGTTATACATGCTCGTGATGATTTAACAGCTGTTCAGGGTACAACACCATATACACATAGCAATCCTGGCACTCCAATCAATATGCCATGGCTTGGTAGTACTCAGACTGGCAGAGGAGCATCTGTGGTACGTAAAGTTAAAGATATTTAGGTTTTGTGAAACTACCATTTTCCCATTTAGGTTAATGGATAAAAAAGATGATTAAAAACTTTAATTACTAAGTCTTACATTGCTAGAATTGTAAATTTAAATATGAAAACTGTTTTCACTTGAAAATGTAGCATAAATTGTTTTAAAAATATACTTCATTCAAAAACCGAAATTATTTTAATAATTATTTGAAACCTAATGGTCCAGGGCAATCTTCAGTAAGGTATGGCCCATAGCATAGATTAAATCTTGCCCATAGCCTATTTTTAAATATCTAATTCACTAAGAACAATATTTAATTTCCTCACACAAGCTAGACAAGTGCTCTAACCTAAGCTATATTCCCAAATCTAAATTTTTCTATGGTATGAAACAAGTTGAAGCATTTTGTGCTAACTAAAAATTTTATGAGATTCTATTTTAGTGTGCATTTATAAGTAAAGTTTTATAGGAGAAAAGCCAAGACCATTTATATATACTTTTCCTTTGGGTGTCTTCACAGCATAACGACAGAATTAAGTATCTGCAGAAGAAACTGTATGCTCATAAAGCTAAAACGTTTACTCTCCCTCACTTTATTTTAAAAAGTTTTGACAACTCCTGGTCTAGAAAATATCATTTAATAGTATCAAGTAAAAATGGTTCTTTTTAAGTTTGATTTTTTTTTTAATGCAGAGATGAATATATTCTTTTTTTTAAATAAAAGAAGTGTTTTTAAAATAAAATGTGACATAAAGATGAATGGAGGGGCTGGAGTGGTGGCTCAGTGGTTTCAGCACTTCCCTGGCATGGTGTGTGTGAGGAAGCAGGTTCAAACCCAGCATAATGTACACAACTAAGTGTCGGAGCAACAAATGCCACATGAAAAATGAAATAAAACAAAATTGATTTCTCTCTCTCTCTCACTCTGACACTTTCCCTCTCCTTTAAAAAAAAAAAAGGTGAAATGTTTTTTTTCTGTAGTAAGGGGAAATCTGTTTGGACCCTGATCACCTAAGAAAGTGATCCATATTTATATCTCCAATGTATTCCTTTATTGGTACTTAACGACGTAGGAATTGATCCACAGAATAAAAGAACCCATATATTATTTCACTGACTTTTAGGTGGCAGGGTTTGTTTTAATTTCATAAGTCCTGTAAATTGTTTTCCCCAGGCCCCTCCCCCGGAAATTGTTTTTATCAGTTAGTATGGGCAGTTCGTTCAAGGACACTCTCAGTCATCTTTAATAATGCCTTTTAATATTTGGTACTTAATGCAGTTCTTTATAGCTAATACAGTTGTATAATCCTGCATTTTCTCTTATAGTTGCTTTACTCATTACTCATTCTTCAGAAGAAATTTGATTTCTAAAAAGATCATTTCAATTTATCACTGTGTTGAATTTGTGGTAGAGCTTGGTTTAAAGCCCTTTACTCCTCTTAGTTTAGTGATTTCAGGAGACAGTGTTTTACCACTGAGCTACCCCCCACTAGCCCTACAATTTAAATTTTTAATTCTTTTTATTGTAACTACAAGATAATTCTTTTTTTACCAGATGATTAAGAAAACCATTAATAATGTCAGAAGAATGACTTCTCATCCAACTCTTCCTTACTGTAAGTTGACAATAATTAGCAATGATTCTTTCTTATTTTATATCTACTTTTTGGCAGTTTCTACTATAAGAAATTTATGGAAAGCTTTTAGTTTCAACTGAAAGACATTTACTCTATTTTGATGGAGAATATTTGCTAGTAAAATCTTCACTTCAAAATTGGGTAAAAACAGAAAAAGAAATTTTATTGCATTAATAGAGAAGGCTATATTAATGCAGTAAATTTGGGACATTTGGGCTATACATTTCTAAATTAGCACATTTTATCTTTAAACGTTTCTGGGTTCCTTATATAGAATTAAATTGTAGCTGATAATTACTGTTTTAATAATAAGATTATTGCCATTTTTTATTACATAGACGATTACCAGACCTTAGTCATTTATTGCATGATTATAATCAGTTTGTATTTTATTTGTTTTTGTTAGTGTGTCTTTTATCAGACATATTACAGTAAGCATAGAAAATAGTTATTAGCCCAATCAATAAATAAATAAAAGAACAAAACAGACACTTCTCAAATGAAGAAACAGAAATGATAAACAAATATTTGAAAAAATGTTCAGCATCTCCATCTATTAGAGAAAAGCAGATTGAAAGTACACTGAGCTATTCCCTCACTCCAATTAGAATGACAATAATCAAGAATATTTACAACAATAAATGTTAGGCTGTGCGGAAAACTGTACGCTTATATATTGTTGGTAGAACTGCAAACTCTTATAACCACTCTGGAAAGCAGTATGGAGATTCCTCAAAAAACTAGGAATAGATCTACCATTTTGGGCTGGGATGTAGCTCAGTGGCAAAGCGCTTGCACAGCATTCGCAACGCCCTGGGTTCGACCCCCAGTTCCAAAAAAGAAAAACAAAAGATCTACCATTTGACCTAGCTATCCCACTCTTTAGTATATATCCAAAGGACCTAAAAGCACCCTACTGAAATGATGCAGCCCCATCAATGGTCATAGCAGCACAATTCACAATAACTAAGTTATGAAATCAACCAAGGTGCCTTTCATCTGATGAATGGATAAAGAAAATGTGGCATATACACACAGTGGAGTATTACTTAGCTTTAAGAAAGAATGACATTATGTCATTTGCTGGCAAATGGATGGAACTGGAGGATAGCATGCTGAGTGAAATAAGCCATTCTTAAAAAACCAAAGGTTTAATTTCTTTCTGATATGTGGAAGCTAACTCAAAATAAAGAAAAGAGCAGAGAAATTGACAAAGGGGGAGGAAATGCAGGAAGGTGGAATGAAATAGGGAAAGTTCATGGAAGGAATCAGACTTAACTTTCTCATGTTCATGTATGAACATATTGGTGAATCTCATCAACATGTATATCAGTGAGTCACTAAATTTAAAAACTAGTAATAAATAATAGAAAGGTCAATAGAGTAAAGCAAAGAGACTAGGATGGGGGGAGGGGAAATACCAAGGTCTGAATTAGACTAAGTTATGCTTTTATAAAAATGTCAAACAATATTAATTATTATAATCCACTGTTTTTTTAATTTGTATATTTTTGGTGCTGGTGATCAAACCCATGGCCTTGTACATGCTAGATAAGCAATCTACCACTAGCCTTAATCCACTATTTTTTTACTTCTACTCCAAAGCCTTTTTTAGGAATTAAGCTAATATAATTTCCTGGATGGGAAACATACTGTTTATCTACATTCTCACAAATATCTGTCACCAGGTGTGTGAACTTCTTCTAACCTAAGCAGGTATATAACTCATTGCCAGGCACAGTGGCACATTCCTGTAACCCCAGTGGCTCAGGCGGCTGAGGTAGGAAGATTCAGATTCAAAGCCAGCCTCAGCAACTTAGCAAGGCCCTGAGTAACTTAGTGAGACCCTGTCTCAAAATAAAATATAAAAAAGGCTGGGAATGTGACTCAGAGGTAAAGCACTGCTGGGTTTAACCCTGGTACAAATATGTGTGTGTATGTGTGTATCTTAATATCATTGGGTGTCTTATATGTCATTTCGATTAATGACAATATCTGCTTGAAGTCGGGTTCCACAGGTTAAGGACTGAATCCAACAATACAGCTCTCAGTTTCAATCACAAGTAGACTTAACATGACCATGGTGAAAGATTCAATGATAATTCATCACAGAAATAACACAGCTGGTGAGATTGTTTCTATCACATGAAACATTTAATGTAACTGAAAATATGAATGAAAACTTTATACCAGGATGTATCAGGTTTCTAGGAATTTCATAAAATTTCTATCTAGAACACTTGTATAACATTTACCCAGATAAACGTAATCTAAGAAGATTAAACATCACTTTTATTTGCTGGTACTTCCCATGTGATTTGAAATGTCAAATCAGCCTAATTATTTTAACATCATTCTTTTTATAGAGTGAGAGAAAAAAATCTTTCAAGATGCTTCAGGGACCCTCTCCAAATTCCAAAAGATAGTTTGAGGTCAAAAAGACTTAAGTTAGAATTTGAGTTTGGGAAGATTGTCAAGAATGGCAAACAATTTAAAACACATGATTAAAATAAGATGAAAGGTCACTATGAAACAAATTTTCATTTAGACACAGTGATATGTAAAATCTTAAAAGGCAAATACAGAAAGTTACATTGTTGTAGGGAAAAAATAACCTAGCTTTTTAATATTGAGAAGATTCAGTTTTCTTAGTGATCAAAGTCCATTTAATAAAGACAAGATGATGAAATACAGGAAGTTATCTTGATAAAACACGCAATCTTGGTTTTTCAGTCAAATTTGTTAAAAGGTAAAAAAGAATCTTTGATAATCTCTTATCAAGAATAAACCAGTAAGAAAGCATTGCATTGATTATTTTTATCTTTGCTTTAGTAACATATATAAATGCACTCATATCAGCCAATTGGCCAAATTTAAAATTCTTTTTCAACTTCCTCTTCCACAAACTTTATAATACTTTTCTTATATGTATTCAGATTTTATTCTTTTTCAATGTTTCCTTTACCTTTAAGACAAAAATTACTCTCTCCTAGAGTGAAAATATTCTTGTCATAACTCATAGTTGTCACCTACCAAAAACATATCATACTTTCCTCACATATAGTTTTAATTACAGATATTAATTAGAATTTTTAACTCTTACTATCTTTACGTTCTGGTGAAAATAGGAAGGACATAATTTTATACTGTCACAGCAACATTCTATAGATTGACAAATTTGTAAAACACTCTTTCATAATGTATAGAAGCATGTTTTCTTTCTCATCATTTATTAGTAGTACAGTTTCTCAATATAGTACAGTATATATTTATTGAAAACCCCAGGATCTTTAGTTCTGTGATAAGAATCTAAAACTATATAAACCTAGGTAGAATAATTAATGCTTCAATAATCTAAATAGTCAATAAATATTTATCAATTAATTTCATTTAAACTCAGAGGGTGTAAATTGCAGTAGGAATTTGGATAACTCTTTTGGATAGTTGTATTCTTGTTTGGATAGCTTTATTGAGCCAGTTGCAGTGCCACATGCCTGTAATCCCAGCAGCTTGAGAGACTGAGGCAGGAAGATTGCAGATTCGAATCCAGCCTTATCAATTTAGCAAGATCCTGTCTAGAAATAAAAAATAAAAGGGCCAGGGATGTGGCTCAGTGGTTAAGTGCCCCTGGGTTCAATCCCTGGTACCAAAAATATTAAAAAAAATTTTTTTTAAATGACAGCCATTATCAAGTTATTTTCAAGTTATTTTTCTCACAAATTTTGTAACAAAGAAACAAAGATAACATGAACTGATTTGACTAGTAAACCCATGTAAATAAAAGTTGAATGTCAAATTATGTTTAATGTTGACAGCTCCAAAGATGTGTCTTTCATCTATAAGCTTAAATCATCTTTTATTTACCAAAGATTGTCGATGGTTATGTGAGCTTGAAGAATACTTGTGTCAATAATTTACTTTTTAAGTTTAAGGAATATTTATTTAATTTATACAAGAGCTGATTTTTCTTAAGACCACTTATTTAGAGCTCTTTTACAAATTAATTTTGGCAATACCATCATCTGAAGGTAAAAAAAAAATGCCTCTAGATATACACATATAGACAGAAAGAGATCCTATATCATTCATTCTAATATTTTAGCCATTTGCCAGATCCAGACCCACGGATGATTAGGAAAAACCTAAATAGCAGATGTCATAAAAAGACATCTAGCAATGGGAGTATAGTTCAGTGGCAGAGTACATGTTTACACATGAGGGCCTTGGTTCAACCCCCTGTACAAAAAACAAAACATTTCTCGTTTGCTTTCTGTAAGGAATTTTTTTCAAGAGTCTATCTCTGATTCTTCACCTTTTAGTAGCTTCTGTGTACCTACAAAAAAAGGAAAAGTGCATCCATCTATTTCCAAGGCATCAGTATCCTTTTTTTTCCAGTGTGCCCATTGATAGACAATTTTGTCTGTGTTAAAACTTCCCCTTTCTGACCACCATAATTCTAAATTGTCTTTGGTAAGGTTTATCCATTTCTCTAGAAAAGCATACACTCTCAGTACGTTTTGCTGATATATAACATTAGCTAGAGTTTGAGATAGAGAATTTCTAGACTCCTGAATTCACGTAACCACACAGTTCCCCATCTTCTCCAGACTACCATCCTGAGGCCTCCTACTGGATGGACCTATTCTAGTTCACGTTAGATCCTGCTCATCTTAACAGACCTAGTCTATAGAAATCTTCAGGGTTGGAGAACCCAAGATGCAAGTTGCAGAGCTCAGATCCTAGAAAGACCTACAAATGTGCAGCAAGAAGCAGTGAGCAAAAGGGTCTCAGCAAGGAACCTGTGCCTGGTTATTCGGTTATTCATTGTCCCTGGGGAATCATCATCAGGGAATCTTCCTCATGTCTCCCTTCTGACAGCAGAAACATTAAAAGATGAACTTAGGCACATTAAAATGTTAACGTTTATTTGAGCATTCAGCTCAAATTCATGAATTAGGCAGCACCAGACCACAAGTGGTTCAGGGTTTTTAGCATGAGGGAAAAATTTTATAAAGTGAGGAAGCAAAGCAAAAGAAATATTTGATTAAAATGCAAAGTCCTTGATTTGATTAGAGGGTAACAGTTTTTGATTGGTAAAGTCTCTGATTAGAGATTAATTTATGGATTTCATTTGATTAAGCTTAAGTTTTGTTTTACTGTTTATATTGAATTGGGTTTTAGTTTGCTCAGACAGGAATTCAGGGCCCTACAGCCATCTCAACCTGTAGGTCTCCCAAATTATTTTTTCAACACTATAATTAATGTTAGAAAAATAAGTGAGGGCTGGAGTAGTAGCTCAGTGGTGGAGCACTTGCCTGACATGCACAAGGACCCAGGGTCAAGCCTCAGCACCACATACACAACTGTGTGTCAGGAAAGCAGAAATCAGATGAAATTGGTTATCTCTTTCTCACTCATCCTCTCTTTCTTAAAAAAGAAAAAACAGTAAGTGATTTTTAAACACAGCTAGCCCAATTTTTATAATTAAATTAATCAATACTATTTGGGAAACAGGAGATGAGTTAACATTCCCATTCTCAAATTCTATCTCCACCCCACCACCCCTTCCCAATGATAAAACATTTCAAAACAGTTGAAGTTGATTTATTTTAAACACTTGGTAAGGAATCAAGGAAATTTAACTAATAATGTGACTAGAAATATGCTAGATATTTTTTATGTATATTAACGTAATTTCTCACCCCATAACACTTTATTACTAATGTAAATTATAATTATATATATTACTAACTAATATAAATTATAATTATAATTAATATAAATTGGTTTCTATAGGGTATATTTCTGAGTGCTTTAGATAAATTATCTCATTTACTTCTCATTATCCAGCGACCTATATATCATTAATTCCCCTTTAAAGGAAGGAAATAATAGTGCCAAAGATACAGTTCCCTAATATCACATAAATAGTAAAATGAAAAATTGTATTCATTGAGTTTGTTCCTGTTCCCTCAGTGAAACAGATAACATGTATTTTAGCTAATATGTCAATTAGGATAACTTTTAGAAGTGATTTTTTTTTTACTTTAGCATAGTGTTCAAAACTTTCTATAATCTGACTTTTTTCCAGAGAAAAATGTGTTAATTTAAACATTAATAGTATGACAAAGGATTGACTTTTAACAAAACCAAAAATTTATTGTAGTAAGTGGTTATTATAAAAATTATTTATCAAGGTCTATTGAAACTTCATTAAGATAATTTTAAAAGAAAATACTGTTTATAGAGATCTGACTTAAATGTTTCTATTTTGTCTGAGGATATGTTTGCAGTTAAATGATAATACATCATATTACTATCAGTTTTATTTTGTGAAATGAAATTTCTTACAAAGGTAAATTCATTTACAATTGACTGATTTACTTCCTAGATTTTTCTTTGATTAAGATTTCCCACGCTGGATTAGTAAATAAATTTCTCCAAGGATTCTTAAAATAAATTTGCAATTTTTCCCATCTTATAATGTAGATCTAACAGGAGCTCAAGATGGGAGCGTCAGAATGTTTGAATGGGGCCATTCTCAACAAATAACCTGTTTTCGATCTGGTGGCAACTCAAGAGTTACAAGAATGAGATTTAACTATCAGGGAAATAAGGTAATATGCAAAGTGGAAATGGAAAAAGAGGCTTGCATGTCCTGGGGTTTATAAATACCACTAGTTAGAGTTTCTGAAAACAGTGACTCGGTGAGTCAGTAGTAATGTTTTAATCTTATGTGAATTTTTTTTTGTATGTTTGTTTGTTTGTTTTCCTGGTTGCTTTGGGGCTAAAGTTGTTTTAGGACCAAATGATTATAGGCCAATGTCATATTATAAATTTTTTTATTATTAAGTATTGACTTCTTCCCTGGAATTTATTCGAAGTATGATTCATGTACCAAACATGCAGGAGCTTGTTAGAATTGCATTTTATGGACTCCTCTTCTCCAGACCTACTGAATCACCATTTACATTTTAACTAGATATTCTTGTGATTCGTACACTTATTAAAGTTTTAAGAAACGCTGCACTAGAACCAAGGTATTAGCAACTATGACCTACCCACCTGTTTAGAAGTCACTACATCACAGTTACTCCAATCGTTATTTGTTATCTTTGGCTATTTTCCACTATAACAGCAGAATTCAGAAAGGCAAAGACCTTATAGTGGGCAAGGTAAAATATTTACTATATAGCCATTTAAGAAAAAATTTGCTGATCCTGCTCTAGATCTTCCTTACCTTCATTTCCCATATTCCCTGCTTGCTTAAAATTGTCTCTATATGCTTTTCTTTTCTCAGTTGTACTTTAAACAATCATTAAAAGGTCAATCCGCCTATTCTTTGTCCTCGGGACCATGCTTCACAAAATCATTCACATAGACACTAGCTGGTGGTACATTTGCTTTTCTTTCCCCTCAGTCTCTCAACCTTTAACCTTCCTCACATGTTATTGGTATAATTATGTGCTGCAACCTTTCTATTTACTGTGTTTGTCACACAGCTCTATTTCTATCTTATAAAGTCAATATAGTTTCATTTTGTCATAAAACCAGATTTTGAGAGCTTATTTCTTTTTTCTTTTTCTTTTTTTTTTAAAGAAAGAGGGAACAGTGAGAGAGAAAGAGAGAAGCAGTTTTTTAAATTTTTCATGTGACTTTCATTCCTCGGACACTTCACTGTGTGTGTGGTGCTGGGATTTGAACTTGCGTACTTGCGCCTGCCAGGCAAACACTGTAACCGTTGAGCCACTGCTCCAGCCACAAGACCTTATTTCTTTTTTTTTTTTTTTCTTTTTATTTTAAGACCTTATTTCTTAATGCCAGTTGGCAATGTTCCTTGTTCCTGAATGGGAAATTAACAGAATTTAATGCAGAAGCCTCTAGACTTCAGCTAATCTGAAATCTTTGTAAATCTGAAAATTATTTAATACCAAATGAGCATCCCTAATATGAAAATACAAAATCTGAAATGCTCTGAAAGTACTTTTTGAAACTTTAGGGTGCTCATAAAATTGTGGATTTAGGAGCATTTCAGATGTCAGAGTTTTAGATCGAAGATACTGAACCAGCATTGTCTACGCAAATATTCCAAAATCAAAAAACTCCAGAATCTGAAACACTTTCAGTCCCACTCAGTTTTGATTAGGTATTAACTTGTATTGTCATTTGTGTTCCCTGTCAGTGTTCTTTATATGTTCACATTTTTCCACTTTGGTTGTCAATACCACAGTTTTGGGTTGGAGTGGTGCCTCAGTGGTTATGGCGCTTGCCTAGCATGTTCAAGGAGGACACAGGATTGAATCCCAGAACCACGTACACAACAAAGTGTCTGAGCAACGAAAGCCACATGAAAAACTAAATAAAAATTCTCTCCCCCACACTGTCCCTCTTTAAAAAAAAAAAAAAACACACACACACATTGTTCCCAGTCTCTTTACTGCAACTCTTATCTTCCTAATGGATCATCATGTTGTCATCAAAGTTATATAACAACCTTCCTAGTTATCTATTATATAGGTAAGATCATATTTTTTTTTTCTAAGAACCCTTCAAGGCACCTAAATCCAATTCTTTAGCATAGAATACAAGACTCTCTAAAATTTTATTTTTCAGCTTTAACAATCTCAACAGGCTTCCATATGGGCTATTTTAAGCCTTGATAGGCAGTAAACTTACGATACATTCACCTTCATGGTGAATCCCAATAGCACAATGCCTAAGCATTCTTTTTTCATTTGATTGTCAATTACAAATAGAAATGTACAGTGAAAAGTGAGCAAAGACAATAAGAGAACAGGAAGGAGTTGTTGGAAAGTAAAAATATGATTCCCAAAAATGTGGTCAGTGAGTAAACTGATTCCAGGGTATATGTATAAAAATAAAGTAAAAAAAAAAAATATTTAAAGCAGCATTTTTTATAATGGGATAAATTGAAAACTGTCTATAAGAGAAGAGCATACAATTCATTGGAAGGACTGAATAACAGAACAGAAATTGTTAAAAATCATGTTTATGATTGGGAAATACAAATTAAGAAATTATCCTATGACGTGGGAAAAGTTCCAGAAGAAAAAAATAAAATAATGGAGGAGAAGCAGTATTCAAAGGAATAATGAATCATTCCCCAAAGCAAAAAAAAATAGAACTCTATAATAGAGAACAGGCCCTCCAAGTACTAGGTGGAAGTATCAAAAAATAACATATTCACATACATCCTGGCTATTTTGTTGTTGTAGTTTTTTTTTTTAATTGAAGGATAAAGAAAGAATACTATAAGCTCCCAAGAAGGAATAGGAGTATATATGATTACTTACAAACTCTACTTTTCAAAACTAATGGTGTCAACTCACTCAAGGGTTAAAATTAGATAAGACATCAGTATCCCCAGAATTCTGATAGACAAGGAATGGGAACTGAATTTTTTTGCAAACTATCAAAGTTGATGACTAATAAGATGTGTGTCTCCTTTTTGATGAACATACCTAGATGCACTTCAGAAAACAAAAATTATAAATTCTGGAAAAATACCTGCAACAAATGTAGAAACTATGGGTTAATATTCCCAATGTTAGTCCTATCAATTTTTTTTAAAAAAGTAATAGAAAAGTAGACAAAGTATGAAATTTATGAAAAATTTGTGCATAGTCAATAACCTCTAGTAATTGAAGTGCAAATGAACATTAAAGATTTTTCCCTATATAAAATTGATGAATATTTCAAATTTTAATAATATCCAGTGTTAACTAAGAAAAAATGGTATGAATTCATATTTCCACTTAAGATTTAATTTTGGCTTCATTTATCAGTTTGAAATGACACTTAGGCCAACATTTCCCATTTTGTATATATCTATCCTAAATAATTAAGAAAAGTCATGTATGTATAAGAATGTTCAAAGCAGTATTTTTTCTAATAGACCAACCTGTAAAATATAAGGGGAAATCTCACAACTAGATTTTTGTCTTGACATGCAAATACAGTAATAGTAAATGAAAATGCAAATATACATTACAATCCTATTTTTGTTAAAAAATGTTGAATATAAATGCTTGAATATTCATATAAAGAAATCTTAAAAGAAGCACCAAATGGTTAGTAGGAAAGAGGAAAGGACAAGTGTTCAAAATAGACATTTGTTTTATAACTTTTATATAAGCATATACTATTTGTATATTCTAAAGAAAAAATATTTTAGTTATCTTATTTATCCTAGAAGATCTTTACATACTCTTTATTGAATTATTTTAATGTCTTCCCAATTAAAATTATCCCATAATGGATTTCTTTTACTGTGATTATGCTTATTTTACTTTCTGCCTTTATTTAGGTGTTTTCTTGTTTTTTGTTTCTGAAAGTCCTTATTTTATCTTTTTCAGAAAAGGTTTTTGTCTTACATATGATAAAATTTGGTCATATAGCTTAATGTATGAAATCAAACACGTGATCGGGTGGGTGAGCAAGGCAGAAGTTTTACTTCAGCCGAAGGGTGAAAGAAAAATGCGTGCCTCGCAAAGGAGTGAGGGGTTTTTAATGTCAACCTGACACAATACTTCCCTTCACCCTAGTTGGAGGAGCTCAGGTGCCCAGTCTGTGAGACTGGCTGTGATTAAGTGGAGGCAGGTGCAAGAGGAAGTAGGCGGCAACTGGGAGATAATGGGGGTGGGGGTCGCCAAACACATGGTGAGGGTAGTAGGGATTCCAGGTTCGCCAGAAGAAGATGGCTGGGTACCAGAAGGGGTCCTTGGAAAGAGGTGGGCGGACACAAGTGGGCATACATAAGTGGGTGGACACCCATGGGGGAGTTACTATTTTCAAAAGGGGAGGAGGATAATGGAGGTAGTAGATTATACATCACAATCTTTCAAGTTTGACAGAAAAGACATACATTTTCCAATGTATTAATGTGGTCTTCTCTTTTTTGGAGTATATATAGAGAATATGCAGATTGTGTGGTAAATTAACATAATTAAATGGATATCCGATGTATGTTTGTTTTATGTTTACCCTGAAATATTTTTTAAGGGGCTAAATGGTATTTTTGAGATGGAACCATGCATAGGTGAATTAAAATTCCAACAATTTACCAATTTAATATTTAAGAAGCAAAAATATGTGTGTCACAGTGGGGATAAGAATAAATATGTGCTTTTACATTTGTATTAAACATTTTAAAATTTTAAATATTTTTTTCTCTAAGTTTGGAATAGTTGATGCTGACGGATATTTAAGTTTGTATCAAACAAACTGGAAATGTTGTCCAGTTACTGGGAGCATGCCTAAGCCATACCTGGTAAGCCAAGACTTCTTACCTATATAATAAATTTGAATTTTTATTGTAAAGAAACCAAAAACGTATTTGAGATACGACATATTCAAGTGAATACATAATGTCTGTCAAGTGTTATGTCCTGTCCTGTCCTTGTATTATGTGAAAATTATTCTGTGAAACATAAAAATCCGTAGTCTTGGGGCTGGAGCCATGGCAAGCACAAGGACCCAGGTTCAAACCCCAGCACCACGCACACAACTAAGTGTTGGACCAACTTAAGGCCATGTGAAAAACTAAATAAAGTTGTTTCCCTCTTTCTAAAAAAAAAAAAAAAAAATTCTGTAGTCTCAGGGTTGGAGCAGTGTCTCGGTGTTTACAGTGCTTGCCTGGCATGCACAAGGATGCAGGTTCGAACCACAGCACCATGTACACAGCAAAGTGTCAGAGCAATGAAAGCCACATGAAAAACTAAATAAAATTTATTCTCTCTCTCTTTTTCTCACTCTTCTTTTCCTCTTAAATTTTTTTAAAAAATCCTTAGTCTCTCGTCGTAAATTGGAAATTTAATATGTATAGAATAAACATGGTACCTCCAGAGACCTATGCAGCCTGTAGATTACTTGAGCCCTTTTCTGACCTTACAAAGCAGCAGTTGGTTTATACCTCCCTAGAATGATTGACAGATCTGATTATTTTTCTGCAGTTAGCCCCTCTAAGAACAGAATAAAAAGGATATTTTGTAACTTTGCTATTATTTTTCTTACTCTGCTCCTGCCCCCTTTTTGTGGTGCTGGGGAACAACCATAGGTCTCATACTTGCTAGACAAGGTCTTTGCCATTGAGCTAGACTCACAATCCATTTGTATATCTTTTTAAACAAAGTATTAAGACATCTCTATTCAGTGCTATGGAGACTTAATCTTCTGTGGCTTCAAAGAACACTGAATTTATATTTAATATATTCTTCAGTAAAGCCCTTTACAAAATTAAGTAATACGTATCAGGAATAAGGAATATAGTTATGATTCTAGTAATTCATCTAAGGGTAAATGCTATAAATCAGTACTAAGTGAAAGCAAGCAAGCAAGGGACAGTTGGTTAGGATATATGAAAAGAGCATTAGTTTTGTTCATATTTTCACTCAGCCAACAGAATTAAATGTACAAGTTTATATTCCCTTTTAATTAATTAAAATTTCATAATTTATTAAGTTGTTTAATGGAATATTGAGAACTACTGTAAAATTTCTGGTTTTGGTTACTTAATAATTTTTATTCATAGATTTGAACAATTATTTAAAAGTTTAAATAGTTATGAAAAATATGAGTCAATTTAACCAAAGGTAAGTCTAAGCTAGTCTAAAATCCTAATTTCTATCTTCTCCGAAGACAAAAATATTCACTAAACATACCAGAGAAAATATTTCAAGTTTAAGCTCCTTATGTTTTCCTTTGATGTTTTAGTTAAACAAATGTGAAGAGTTTGGACTCGGGGCATAGCTCAGTGATAGAGTTCTTACCTAGCACATATGATGTTCTTTGTTCAATTTCTAGTACCACAGGAAAAATTAAAAAAAAGTGAAGGGCTTCATAAAAGTGTGTGTGTGTGTATGGTCTACATCTCTGAAAGAGTAGAAAGGGTTGTGGAGCACTTGCTTGGTTTGCACAAGGCCCTGGGTTTCATTGCCAACACCAAAAAGATAAATAAGTAAATAAAAATAGAAAGAAAGAAATAGAGGTAAAACAAATAATGATAAAATGTTAAGAACTACTGAATGTGGATGAACGAAAGTTCTCTATTACTTTTACAACTTTTTTTGAGGTTCAAAGAATAAAGACACAAAAGATGAGTGAAAGGCAAAAACTATATGATCACATTTTAAATAATATATCTACCTGGTTATGAAATTTTTATTGACAACAATAACATTTATTGTTTATAACCTTTCCAGACTTGGCAGTGTCATAACAAAACAGCCAATGATTTTGTTTTCGTTAGTTCTTCCTCTCTGATAGCTACAGCTGGTCTTTCAACTGACAATAGGTAAGAAATAATAGTTGAAACTAAAGTATGTGTGTATAGCTGATTTTTTTTATGCTTTATGTCCTGTGTCTCAAGAATAATTGTGCTTTTAGGTATTTTTATTATAAAAACTGTTATTTAGAACATTTTTAGTGCCCTTATTTTTGAATCTAGGGAGAAAAAAATGGCTATTAGTAGAAGGAACATTTCTCTGTATTATTTCATATGTATTCCAAAAGCTTGAGACAAAAGTGGAACCGCTATTTATTGGTCCTGTTATTGAGTTAATTTAGTTAATCCACCCTGGTGCTATTAGGTAGTTATCACTTTCATAACAAGAAAACAAGAAACTCAGAAAAACTTGTTAGTTTTACAATGGCTGTTCCATAGCAGCCTAGTTACCTCAACCCTGCCCCTGCAAAAAGCTAAAGTTCCCCCTTCTACTCACTTAGAACAACTGAATTCTGAGATCAAGTCACATTGAGATTGCTTAGTTTTTTATATTTAGGTGTAAGGCATCAGTTTGCACTAGAAACAATTTTGGAGTCTTCAGCCCATCCTCCATAGAAATTCCTTACATATATTGGAACCTTGTTTAGCAGATGAAGTTTTTCTTTGTGCTCAAAAAAATTCAGTGTCTTTTGCCATTTGTACATGTATTTCAGCTGGTAGAGAATCAAAATAGTTTATATTATGCCTTTATTTGGTATTGGTTTAAGTACATGTTAACTTAAAGTTAGTGTTTTATAAAATGATAGTTCTTAAATTTTGTGTAAAAGAAATCATATATAAGCTTTTTGGTTACTTGTATTTGGTAATTTTATAAATTTAAGAACCTTCTTTGAGAGCAAGATTCAAATATTATATCATTATATGAGACATATATTTTATTCTCTTAACTTAAAAAGTAATCTTTTTTTCCAGAAACATATGTTTGTGGGATACTCTCGTAGCACCTGCCAATAGTTTAGTCCATGGTAAGTTTAAAAGCATGTCACAAATTTTGGAAGTCAAGAAATTCCTAAACTAAAAATGATTTTTAAATAGATTTATTTTTTAATAGCACATGTATGTATTTTTCAACCTTTTAAGGTTTATTTTCTTATGATGGCAGTGTTCAAAAACAAAAAGACGTAACTAACTATACTTGATACCTGGTTGCAGGACAGTTGGATATAGATATTATTAAAAACATTCGTGTAGGGTATGGAGTGGTCGCTCAGCGGTTATGGCGCCTGCCGGGCCTGCAATAGTACGCGAGTTCAAACCCTAGCCCCATGAACACAACAAAGTCTCAGAGCAACGAAAGCCACATGAGAAACTAACTAAAATTGTTTCTCTCTTTTTTTCTCTCTCTCTCTCACTGTCCCTTTCTCTTAAAAAAATTCATGTATTTTGAATCTGATAGCCACAAGTCATTATTATGAACATCCGTTATTGCCTAGTGTTATGTCCCTTCTCACCACTCTTATTCAATATCATACTGGAACTCTTAATAGTAACACAGGAAAAGGATTAAAAATATATAGATTAGAAGGGAAAATAAAACTGTGCTTATTTACAGATGGCATGAAAATGTAGAAAATTTCAAAGAACCTACAAAAGAAACTTTTAGAACTAATGTGAGACTGACTGTAGCAAGGTCACAGAATACAAGATCAATATACTAAAGTTAATTGCTTTCCTGTTTACCAACAACAAACGATTGCAGTTTGAAATTTTAAAAACATTACCATTATAATTACACTCAAAATAAGGAAAAACTGAGACAGATGTCTAACAATATGTGTCAGATCTATATGAAGAAACCTACAAAAATGACTAAAGAAATGAGAAAAGATTTACATTATTGGAGAGATACTCCAGGTTTACAGATCTGGAGACTCATTAAGATGCCAGATCTCTCAATTTTATAAATTCAACACAATCACAATCAAAACTCAGCAGACTATTTTGTAGATACCAACAAACTGATTCTAAAGTTTATATGAAAAAAAGCAAACACCTAAATACTGAAGAAAAATAAACTTGGAGGATTTCAAGATTTACCTTAAAGCTACAGTAATCAAGACGTGGTGATATTGGCTCAAAAAGAATTACTTAGATCATGAAATAGGATAGACTCACACATACGTAGTATAGTAGACAAATGTTTGATAAAGGCAATTTAATGAAGAAAGAATAGTCCTTTCACCAAGTACTGCTAAAACAATTGAAATGTGGACATATTAAAAAAATGAATTTAAATACAGACCTCACATTTCGTAAAATTTAATTGAAAATATATCATAGGACCTGTAAGTAAAATACAAACAAACACATAGGACAAAATCTAGGTGACTTGGGTTTCATGATGAGTTTTTAGATATAACACTAAATATACAATTCATGAGAGAAATGGTGAATCCAGGATTTTAAAAAATAACCCACTTCTCAATATCTGAATGACAAATAAGCATATGAAATGGTGATCATGGGGGCGCAGCTTGGAGCAGTGGCTTAGCAGTTGGAGCACTTCCCTGGCATGCATGAGGACCGGGGGTTCAAGCCCTAGCGTTATGTAAGTGTTGGAGAAACAAAGGCCAGATGAAAAGAATTGATTCTCTAATTGTGTCTTTCTCTCTGCCTCTCGCACTCTCTTTTAAAAAAAGAAAAGATGATCACCATCAGTAGTCATCAAGGAAATGCATACTAAATTTGCTATAAGATAGCACTTTATACGCCAAAATGGCTAAAATCAAAAGCTCAAGGATATCAAGTGTTAGAGAAACTGGAACCCTTATATGCTGCTGATAGAAATAAATGAGACAACTACTTTGGAAAACTGTTTGGCAGTTTATTATAAAGTTAAACCTAGCATGCCCCAGCTCTATATACTGTTACATATACACTGAAGATAAATGAAAATGCATGTCTGTAAAAAGGTTTATACAGGGGCTGGAGTGCTGGCCCAGTAGTCATGGCACTTGCCTGGCATGCACAGATACACCAGTTCAAACCCCAGTACCACAGACACAACCAAGTGTTTGAGCAATGCAAGCCACATAAAAAACTAAATGAAATTGATTCTTTCCTCTCCCCCAGTCCTTCTCTCTTTAAAAAAAAAAAAAGGCTTTTGCATTAATGTTCTCAGCAGCTTTATCCTTACAATGATGAAAAATGGAAACAACACAGATGTCCAAGAGGAAACTATTACATTTATGTACTACTGTTGATCCACTGTGACTGTTATGGAACTCAGCTTAACTTAGGTTCCCCATCCTTGTACCATGGCCAGAAAACTCTCTCTAGGAAATAAACTGGAGCAATTGTACGGCTTACCCAGTTTGTTTCCCATCTCTCAGAGATGGGAATGCCCAATGATGTCCAATGTCTCAACTCTTTTTTTCCCCTATATTTCATTTGGTTTTTATATCATTTCAGGCAGGAAAGCAAATCTGCTGTATTTTTCCATCTTGGTCATACTTGGCCATTTATTAAATGGTTTTAACCTTTTTTTTTTTTCCTAACTTTCAGCTTTTACCTGCCATGATAGTGGAGCCACAGTTTTAGCATATGCTCCCAAACATCAACTACTAATATCAGGTGGCAGAAAAGGTTTCACATGTATATTTGACCTTCACCAACGACAACAAAGGCAGCTTTTTCAGAGCCATGATTCCCCTGTTAAAGCCATTGCTGTTGATCCAACTGAAGAGTACTTTGTTACAGGATCTGCAGAAGGCAACATAAAGGTAAATACTGTTGATACTGCAAATCTACAAAATGAAAATGTATATTCAGAAATCTTAGATCTTTAATTATTTTGATGACACCAGTCTATGTAAGTAATAGAAGTATTACTTCCTTTGTTATCAACAATGCTAATTGCTTTTTAAGATATCCTGTGATAACTTATATTTGGAAATTTTCTGTTTTTCAATTTCCTTAAAACTTGTTTAACTCACACTTCAGAACTAAATTTTCTGGGAATATAAACATATTTCAGACATTAGAACAAGTTTTGACTCTATATTCTTAGTTGTATAATTTACGGAATTCAGTTTTCAGGTTCTGAGTAATATGCTGGCAGTTTCTTTTATCCACATTATTCCCCATTTTTTGTATATAATAACAGTATCCAACCATTCAGTGCCTGACTGAAAAATTCGCAGTGTATCTGAATAAGCCCTGCACATAGTTGTCCTTTTCAAACTCCCTGTGGTTAAAATGTAGGTAGGTTGTTTAATGTTAAAGCAACCTTGTTAAAAACGTAAAGTGCCTGTTAAAAGTGCAAATTGCTGGGTCCTACCCCAGAAATACTCAGCTGTGAAGTCCATGGTTCAGTTATGTGCATACTCAGTGGTTTTTTGGAGGGTCTTGTGACCCCATTTGGAAATGGATAAAGCCGTTTACGCTACTCTCCATGTTATTTTTGTGGTCAACAACCCTAGACTTGAGGGATCTGTTTTTTTTTTTTTTTAATTCATTAAGCAGTTAGCATATTTAGTGGAGTAAGATGGACTTGTTTCTTGGAACTGGCAGTTGTTTTCATAATTCTTAGAAAAAATTAAAGTTACAGAAATTTGAAATGGTTTTTCTTAGTCAAAGTAAAAAATTGAAAGTGTACAATATATTCAGAATCCATATGAATAAGTTTACCTACAAAGATTTTTTTCCTAAGTGAAATGAATTAGTTTCCCCAAATCTAAAATAGATGTTCTAGAAATATGTAAGTCCTTCACATAATATACTTACAATTTGTTTTAGAAGAAGACACATTTATTTTGATATGGGCTGAAAATAGAAAATCAAAGTAAATTAAGTATCCCGAAGTTTGAAGAGCTGATTTTTGTCTTGTAGTTATATAGCTTTGCCTGGGTAGAGGGCCTCAAGATGTCAGTTGCTTTCCTTTTTTCAGCTATTCTGATCCTTGGGTGAGTATTTAGTATTACAAGCATGAAACTCTTTAGCTGTATTCCTGTACAGCAAAAGCTCTGCTGAGAGATTAAAAACTTTTATTTCAGTCGTTGTAATATTAAAAGCTCCTGTAGTTGTACACGTTGCCTTCATATACTTGAGTTTTCCCATCTCCAGGGCAGTTTTAATAATACCTTATTTTCTTATTGGATAAATTTTTAAGTATTTAATAATAGGAAGCAGTTAGTAAACTGCAGTGTCTTACACAAAATCAAGGCATTATGATCTTAAGACTATGCAGGTTTTTCTCCATCTTCATTTTGGAAATTCATTATCTGCAAAGAAAGACAGGCCTAAAATTTTCTTTAGGATTCTTCAGGTAATCATCAACCCAATTTTCATTCTGTTCTTAATGTTTTTCAGATTTGGAGTTTTTCTACTTTTAGTCTCCTCCACACTTTCATCAATGAACATGCTCGGCAGTCCATTTTTAGGAATATTGGGACCGGAGTAATGCAAATTGAGACAGGGCCAGCAAATCACATTTTCTCTTGTGGAGCTGATGGAACAATGAAAATGAGGATATTGCCAGATCAGTTTAGCCCTTTAAATGAAGTGTTAAAAAATGATGTTAAATTTGTGCTGTAATATTTTCCCAAAAAAAGGTATATAATTTATTACCTGTTTGATGGAAGTTGCCAACAAACATCATGTTCAGTGATCATTCTCTGTACCACAAATAGCTAATGCTTTATTGTTTTCATGCTTATTCTATGGAGCGTTGCCCTTGATGCACTGATGCCTTAAAGATTAACAAAATCATTCAGAATTAGAATATATTGCCTAAAGTAGAATATGTAATGCTATAATAATACATATTTATGGTATAGTATAGTGAGTACGTCATAGTGTTAAAGTTTTGTTTTCTTATTGTTGATAGACTCTTCATGAATGTTGATATCTCTTCATGAATTTCTTCAAGAGTAAAAATATCCTTTAAGTAATGGCTGTTGCACATAATAATCACCACTTAATTTACCACATTCTTACTTCCATTGTCAGGCTTCTGCATCTCAAACTCTTTTCCTCTTAATGATACATTGATTTTTGGATAAGAACCAAACACATAACATCTCTATTAAAATTGTCATTGGAGTGTCAGTGATAAGTAAGGCAGATGGTTCATTATGTGAAGTTTTCATCAGTTTCCCCCTCTAGAGCCCATATTGTATGTATGTACATGTATTTGTATGTATATATGTGTGTGTGTATATATATATCTATACATCTTAATTGAAATTCATTTGTATGTATATAAGAAAAAATTACATCTTTTCATGTGTTTTGTGCCATAACATCTACTGCCAACAGAATAGCAACTTTTTTTGCAACTACATTTTCTTCATTTAAAAAAGTTTTTTTGAACTTCATCTTAATTTTTAAATAAATTTCAAGTTGATTTCCAAGATATTTTAAAGATTACGTAGCATCAAATAGATCTTAGGAGGCAATAAAAATTATGTGTTGGCACATGTAAGACACTTAAAAGTAAGCTTATGAATTTGTCAGAGGGCTTTTTTTAGCATCAAACAGACATTTTACTTAAATTTTATCTTTATTTTATTTCTTATTTTTTAGGTACTTTTTAGTCTCAATATTCTGAAAACCATATAGCAATGTTTTTAGAAACAAATGTGAAAAGTCAAATTAGATAGTATTTACAAATGTAAAATACCCTCCAGATCTACCATTAATAGAGAATTAACTAAACCTTATATTTTATCGTTTTTGTCAAAATACATTATTTTATTATAAAATACGACCAAAATATCTACAATGCACAATACTTAAATATGCTAACCATATTTCTGTCTGTTTTGTGCTATTCCTTTTCTGACTCAGAATTATAGAAAAATTGATACTTAATTTTAACCAATGAGACTGGAGACAAAAGGGACTAAGTATTTAATGGACAATTGTATAATATTTAGCTTAAATTTATTTTGTTCAGTGGAAGCTATAAAAGCATTTTTATGTAATGAGATATGGACAACTATTACCTTGGAAATTAAAGAGTCAAAGCAAAGAAATGAAGGGCTGGTAAAATGAATTTTGTAATATCCTCAGGATACTTTTATCATAAAAGTATATTGTTAAAGATTTTGTAAATTGTATTTCATAATTTTAAATGTATTGAGCAAGTTGCAGTGAAAACACTGTCATTATGTAGCAAGAGTTTATAAACCTGTACCTATAAATTGTGCAATAACAATATATGATTATTTTGCCATGGAGAAATCTGTGACAGCATTATAAACAATATTATTGTTTGGTGTAGTTAAATATAAGTTATTTTTCAGTAATTTCTTCACAAATCAAGATTCAAAAGGCTATAAATACTTTCAGTGAGATAGAAAATTTATTATTGTGCTTATTAGAACAAAAGGCATTGGGGATGAACTATTAATTTTAATTGAGGGTTTATATGAATAAACATAAATTATGTAAGCCCGTATGTGTTGACATCCAGAGTCATAATATTTTAAATAAACAATCATGCAGTGATATTTTGGGCATGCTATTGTTTTAAGTAATATTTGTGCCAATTTAGTTGACTACATTTTTTAAAAAAATTTTATTAGCGCTTTATAGTTGTACATAATTAGTTGACTTTAAATATGTGACATTTTGAAATGGAGAATTTCTATGTAGTTAATGTATGGAGTATTGAATAACCTTCCCAAATACCCTGGTCTTCCTTTTGTATAATCTTTTTTACTTAATAGGTTAGCATTTGTCAAGAAAGATGGGAAGACTAGGGATATAATATGCTCAGTGGTAAAACACTTGCCTTGAATGCATGAGGCCCTGAGTTCAAACCCCAATATTGGAAGAAAAAAAAGAACAGTAGAAGAAAATGGAAGAAAGAAAGAAAAAATGGGAATAGAAATAGTTAAAATATATATACAGGTATAAGGGATATACATATATATACAATTTGATTATTGACATATAAACTGAGTAATCAAAATCCATTCTATGTTTTATAAGAATTTGGTTCTAAGATTTCACAACATTGCACATCTGAAATGTAGCATTTTTCTTAATTAGCACTGTGAGACAGTCATCTTCATACTCCTTTTTTAGCCTTTCTTTGCCCTGACCCACTCTTCTTTTTTTTTTTTAAGAAACTTTCTAAAAAATTTTTTAAATTTTTTTTTCTTTAAAAAAATTTGCAATAATTTCTCACATTGTCTCAACAACACAAAGATACAAAGGTACACATTTAAAGAAAAGCCTTATACAAATTTACAGTGGGAATGATGTTTTAACAGGACTGTAAACCCGGACAGACACATTTTACTAACAAAAATATGTTATGTGGCAGGAGGTCATATTCAAAGTTAAAAGAAAATTAGACCAGAAAAAAGATTTGTATAGTAATAGGAAATATATCAATGATTGTTTGAAGAAGGGTTAAACTGTGAATAAAGGTTTCCCAGAAAAGGACATTGAAAAACTTGGCAGTCATAAAGGATATTCATCGTCATTAGTGGTTATTAGAATATTAGGGGAGTGGAAGCAACAATGTACAGGCATCACCTTATTGCACTTTGCAGATAGTGTGTTTGTTTTAGTCAACTTTTTTGCTGCTGTAACCAAAGGACCTGACAACAATAATTTTAGAAGAAAAAGTTTACTTGGGGACTCATGTTTTCAGAGGTCTTAGTCCATAGATGGCCTTCTCCATTCCTTGGGGCTCCAGGTGAGGTTGAACATCATGGCCAAAGGCATGAATCCAAGGAGCAGAGAAAGACCATGCCAGATACAAAATATATCCCAAAGGCTTGCATTCAATGACCAACCTCCTCCAACTAGACCCCACCAGCCTACAGTTACCAGTTAATCCCTACAGGGATAGGGAATAGGGATTAACTCGTAACTGTTTTTACAAACTGAATTTTTATGGCAGCTATGTATTGAGTGAGACTATTGATGCCATTTTTCTAATGATTTTTGCTCACTTCAGCTCTTACAATTTAGCAATTCTCACAAACTTTTTCATTATTAATGTCATTGTGATCAGTGATGTTGCTAATTGGAATTGTTTTAGGCCACCTAAACTGTACCCATATAAGACTGCAAACTTAAAAATCTTATTTATTTATTGCACCAGGGATTGAACCCAGGGGCACTTAACCCCTGAGCCACATGCGTGGTCCTCTTTATTTTCTATTTTGAGACAAGGTCTCATTAAGGGTCTCACTAAATTGCTGAAGCTGGCCTGGAAGTTGTGATCCTCCTCCCTCAGCCTCCCAAGCCACAAATGTTTGTTCTGACTGCCCTACCAAAACTATTCCCATCACTCTTGCTCTGGACTCCTTATTCTCGGAGCCACAAAATATTGAAATTAGGCCAATTAATTGACCTTTTAAGTGTTAGAGCAATAGTCATTCACCATCCCTTTAAATCAAAAGTTTGAACTTAGTGAAGAAAACATATCAAAAATAGAGGTAAGCCAAAAGCTAGGCTATCTATGCCAAACATCCAAATTGTAAACACAAAGGAAAAGCTTTTAAAGGAAATGAAAAGTGCTACTCCAGTGAATAACATGAATTTTAAGAAAGTAAAACAGTCTTATTGCTAATATGGAGAATGTAATTGTTCTGAATAGAAGATCAAACCAGCCTCAACATTACCTAAAGCCAAAATCTAATCCAAAAGAAGGCCTGGACTCTTCTTCAATTTTATGAAGGCTCATAGAAATGAGAAAGCTGTGGATGAAAAGTTTCAAGGTAGCAGAGTTTGGTTTTTCCATGAACTTTAAGGAAGCCATCTCTATAAACCAAGTGCAAAGCAAAGCAACAAATGCTGGTAATAGAAACTACAGCAAGTTATCCAGAAGGTTTTGCCAAGTTTAATGATGTAAACATCAGTAAACAGATTTGCAATGTTGATAAAACAGCCTTATATTGGAAAAAAGATTTCATTCAGGACTTTGAAAACAAGAGAAAAGAAATTAATGCTTGTCTACAAATCTGATTCTCTTGTTAGGGTATAATGTAACTGGTGACTTTAAATTGAAGCCAGTGCTCATTTACTCTTCTGAAAATCCTATATGGAAGCCTTAAGAATGGTACCAAATCTATTCTGCCAATGCTCTATAAATGGAACAGTGAACCCTGACTAACAAACAGCATATTGGTTTACAGTATGATTTAGTGAATATTTTAATCCCCTTTTTGAGATTTACTGGTCAGAAGAAAAAAAAAGACCATTCTGAATACTTTGATTTTTGTTTAGTTTTTTTTTTTCTGCCCATTCAATAATCTTACATATGGTGGGGGATCGTTGCCACACATTCATGAACACATGCATAATGACAAAGCAAGCCAAGGCTGTGATGCCAGTTCATGATCTGCCCCTTTGGGTCCCCCCCCATCCCATGTTTCCCCTACTTTACCCCTGTGTTATTTGGCCTTCTAATGGAAGCCGAAGGTTCCCTACTGTGTTGGTAACCCACCACTTCCCTCCCTCTAGCTGCCTTGATATCCCTTCTATTCCCATGCCCCCTCTTCCCCCCACCATTTTCATCCCCCAGCATCATAGGCAAGGTTCCCCCTGCTCCTGTAAAAATTCACCCATGTTGAGGTTATTATTAGCTTAGCCAACTTTCAGTCTGTTTCTGATTGTATTCTAGCTTCCACATATGAAAGAAAACATTCAGCCCTTGAGTCTGAGTTTGGGATATTTCACTCAGCATAATATTTTCCATCTGCATCCATTTGGCTGCAAATGCCATGATATCATTCTAATAGCAGAGTAGAATTCCATTGTATATATGTACCACAGTTTTTGAATCCACTTGTCCATTGAGGGGCATCTGCGTCATTTCCATAGTTTTAACTATTGTAAATTGAGCTGCTACAAACATTGATGAAGCTGTATCTCTGTAGTACACCAATTCTAGCTCTTTTGGGAAAATACCTAGGAGTGGGATAGCTGGGTCATAACGTGGTTCCAGCCCTAGTTTTTTGAGGAGTCTCCACACTGCTTTCCAGAGTGGCTGTACAAGCTTGCAGTCCTTCCAGGAGTATGTTAGTGTTCCTCTCTTCCCACAACCCCTCCAGCATCTGTCATTGTTAGTATTCTTCATTTTTGCCACTCTGACAGGAGTGAGGTGGCATCTCAATGAAGTTTTGATTTGCATTTCTCTGATTGCTAGTGATGTAGAGCATTTTCTCATATATTTATGGGCTCCTTCGACTCCCTCCATTGAGAAATTTCTGTTTAGCTCCCTAGCCCATTTATTGATTGGATTCTTTGTGGTTTTGGTGTTCTGTTTTTTTGTTTTTTTTTTTTTTTTTTTTTTTTTTTTTTTTTTTTTTTTTTTTTTTTTTTTTTTTTTTTTTTTTTTGAGTTCTTTGTATATTCTGGGTATTAGCCCTCTGTCCGATGTGTAGCAGGCAAAGATTTTCTCCCATTCTGTAGGTTCTCTCTTGACACTCTAATTCTTTTGCTGTGCAGAAGCTTTTTAGTTTAATGGCGTCCCATTAGTTGATTCTTGGCTTTAATTCTTGTGCTATGGGAGTCTTGTTAGGAACACAGTGCTGACACCTGGGTTGTGGAGTGTTGATCCTATTTTTTCTTCAAGCAATTGTATGCTTCCTGGTTTAATTTCCAGAACCTTGAACCATTGTGATTTGATTCTTGTGCAGGGTGAGAGGAAAGGATCCAATTTCAATTGTCTACATACGGCTGCCCAGTTTGTCCACCATTTGTTGAACAGCCTGTCCTTCACCCATACTATGCTTTTGCCCCCTTTATCAAATCAGATGGTTAAAAGATTTGGGGGTTCATCTCAGTATCTTCTATTCCATTGGCCTTCAATTGTTTTTTTTTCTTTAAAGGAGAGAATGACAGTGAGAGAATCAATTTTTATTGAGTTTTTCACATGATTTTCGTTGCTCTGACACTTAGTTGTGTACGTAGGTGCTGGGGTTTGAACCCGTGTACTTGCACATGCCGGGCAAGCGCCATAACCACCGAGCCACCGCTCTAGCCCCTTCAATTCTGTTTTGATACCAATACCACACTGTTTTTGTTACTATAGCCCTATAGTGTAATTTGAATTTAGGAATTGGGACACTGCATCCTCTTTCTTGCTTAGTAATGTTTTGGCTATTCTGGGCCTTCTGTTATTCCATGTGAATTTGAGAATTGCTTTTTCTGTATCTATCAAGAATGTCATTGGTATCTTGATGGAGATTGCATTGAATCTATATAGGGCTTTCAGTAGAATGGCCATTTTGATTATATTGAATCTGCCTAACCAAGAACATAGAATGTTTTTCCATCTACTCTTTTCTTCTGTAATTTCTTTTTTTACATGTTGGATAGTTTTCATTGTAAAGGTCCTTTATATCCTTTGTTAGATTGATGCCCACGTATTTTATTCTTTTTGAGGCAATTGTGAATGGGTCAGTCTTCCTGCTTTCTTCTTCAGTGGACTTGTTGCTGGAGTATAGGAAAGCTAATTATGAGTGTTGATCTTCTAACCAGCCACTTTGCTGAAATCGTTTACAAGCTATAGGAGTCTTCTGGTCAAGCTTATTGGGTCTTCTAGGTATAGGATCATATCATCAGCAAATAGAGACAACTTGACTTCCTCTTTTCCTATTCAAATTCCTTTGATTTTCTTCTCTTGTTGGGTCTTCTAGGTATAGGATCATATCATCAGCAAATAGAGACAACTTTACTTCCTCTTTTCCTATTCGAATTCCTTTGATTTTCTTCTCTTGTCTGATCTGGCTAGGTTTTCAGGGATTATATTAAAAAAGAGTGGTGAAAGTAGACAACCTTGCTTGTTCTTGAAATCTGAAGAAATACTTTCAGTCTTTCTTCATTAAGCATAATGTTGGCTATGTGTCTGTCATAAATGGCTCTAACAAAAAGTATCTTCCTTTGATCCCTATCTTCTCCAGAGTTTTGAGAATAAATTGGTGCTGAATTTTATCAAAGGCCTTTACTGCTTCAGTTGAGATGATTATATGATTTTTATTTTGATTTTATGATTTTTAGTTTTAATTCTGTTTAAGTGATGAATTAAATTTATTGATTTGTGTATGTTTAACCAGCCCTTCTTTCCCGGAATGAAGCCCACATGATCATGATGTATTACTACTTTTTTTTTTTTAGGGCTGAGGACAGAACTTGGGGCCTTGCGCGTACTAGGCAAGCGCTTTGCCACTGAGCTAAATCCCAAACCCCCGATGTATTATCTTTTTCATGTATTTTTTGGATCCAGATAGCTAGAATTTTACTAAGGATTTTTGCATCTATGTTCATCAGGGAAATTGGTCTGTTGTTTTCTTTCTTTTTTTTTTTAAACAAGATTTTATTTTTCTTTATAGCTTTAGATATTGAAGGTGTTTGTTGTTGCACTTCCATACATGCACACATCATATATCCCTCCTTAACCCTCTTCTCCCTCCCCTCCATCCCCATCCCCAACAGTGAGGTTGCCCCCAGTTGGACTGGTAATCCCCATTTGATGAGTCTATTGTCTAAACTTACTATTATCACTCTTTCTTATGTTGTGCTCTAGCTTTCACATATGAGAGAAAACATTCAGCCCTTGAGTTTCTGGGTTTCACTAATTTCACACAGCATGATTTTCTCCATCTCCATTCATTTACCAGCAAAGGCCATAAAGGCCATGGTTTCATTTTTCTTTTTTTAATAGCTGAGTAGAATTCCATGGTATGTGTGGGTTGTGTGTGTGTGTGTGTGTATGAGTGTGTGACAGTTTCTTTTTTTTTTTTTTTTTGA